>VDFB02267010.1:94626-115484 GCA_007258455.2 Sequoia sempervirens | reverse complement strand
CCCTTAAGTGTAACTTAGGGATAAGTATACAATGTAAAGATGAAAATATAGGTCCTGGCTACTAGGCCTAATGAGGTACCCATGTACATAATAACCTCTCAATGATAAAGAAGGAGAAAACCTAATGGGAAAAAACACCTTTCCATGAGAGGGTGAATGAAGAAGGCCCAAGGATGCCCCCAAAATATCTTTTCCCTACTTCCAAGAGAGACCAAATATGAACATACTTTCTCTTAGTGAAGGGTTTAGTGAATATATCTGCAACTTGATCTACTGTAGGATAGTATCGCAAATCAATGACTTGCTCCTGAATCAGCTCTCGGAGAAAATGCATATGGATATCAATGTGTTTGGTGCATTGATGATGGACTGGGTTCTTCAATATCTGGATGGCACACTAGTTGTCACAATAGATGACTGATGGATTTTGAAAGGTGATGCCAAGTTCAACGAGGATATTCTAAAGCCAAATAGCCTTAGTGGTAGCATTGACAACTCCCCAATACTCATCCTCAATGGAAGAAAGAGCAATGGCATGTTGTTTCTTTCTCTACCAACAAATGGGGCCAGAAGCATATTGAAAATTATATTTGGATGTGGACTTGTGATCATCAATATCACCGGTCCAATCAGAATCTATGTATCCAAGTAAGTTTGAACTTTTTCCTGTTGCATAGTGAATCCCATACTGATGAGTGCCCTAGATGTAGTGCAAGATGTGTTTGGCAACTTTCCAATAAAGCTCATGTGGTTTTGTCATGAAGTGTGAAACAATTCCAACTATAAAGTAAATGTCGAGGTGAGTACGAGTTAAGTAGATGAGGCTACCATCAAGTTGACAATACAAAGTAGCATCAACCAGTGGTGTGGAACATTTTTCCTCGAGCTTAACTCTAAACAGAAAGGGAGTTGGTGAAAGCTTACAATCAGCCATATGAAAATGTGACAAAAGATCAAGAGCATACTTGGGTTGTGCAAGTGAGATCTCGGAAGAGGTTTGTGTGATGTCAATGTTGAGAAAGTAGTGCAAGAGACCCAATTTAGCCATAGCAAATTTGCATGCAAAGTAGTCTTGACAGTCGAGATGATGCATGAAGTGCTCCCAGTGACAATCAAGTCATCAACATAGAGAGCCAAGAAGAGAAGAGCATCCTCCTTTCACAAGATGTAGACATTCAGATCAGAGTGGCATCTAGAGAACACAATGGAGAGAAGAAAGGAATCTGTTTTGGCATACCAAGCTCGTGGAGCTTGTTTGAGGCCATAGAGAGACTTTCTTAGTTTACAAACCAATGAAGAATCTTGAATGAATCCTTGTGTTTGATCCATGTAAAGTTCTTCAAGTAGATCTATGTGAAGAAATTCACTCTTCACATCCATTTGATGTACAACTCAACCATGAGCTATAGAAATAGAAAGTAGCAAGCGAATGGAGTTCATTTTGGCAACATGGGAAAAGGTCTCAGTGTAGTCAATACCTAGTACTTGAGAGAAACCTTTGGCCACAAGTCATGCTTTATACCTGTTAACTAAGCCATTCACTGCAAATTTGGTTCGATAGACCCACTTACACCGAACCAGTTTCTTCCCTTAGGAAGTGGAACAAGATCCCATGTTCTATTCTGCATTAAATATTTGTACTCTTCCTCCATTGTGAATCCCACTCAACAATACCAAAGGCTTCACAAAATGATTGTGGATCTGAAGTTGTGGTGATGTAGGAATGTGGAATGTCATGATGTTGTGATCGAGTCCTCCTAGTATTTGAAGGATCCCCAACAAGAGTGCCTACAGACTCAAGTGTATGACAAGTCCAATGAGGCATGGTATTTTTAACCCTTTGAAGAGGAAGATAAAATATTATGATCAACTTGACGACTAGAAGAAACTTGAGGAAAATCCTCAATGTCAGAATCCTCGAAATCCACTATGGAGGAAGGAAGAGTAGGGGATGAGCTAGAGAGCTTTCCTCAAAATGCACACTACAATCAATGAAAAGCTCATGTGTTGTAGGATCAAAGAGCTAATATCCTTTGACACCATCAGGGTAGCTAACAAAGATGCAAGGCCAACTCTAAGGTTCCAAGGCCTTGTGCTTCTCTGAAGGAATATGTGCCCATACTAGGGAGCCAAAAACTCTAAAGTGCCCCACAACAAGTTTCCTTCCATGCCAAGCTTCGAAGGGATTAATGCCCTTTAATGCCTTATGTGGAACTTTGTTCTAGATGTGAGCAACACAGTTGATAGCTTCTGCCTAATGTGCAAGTGCAAGGGAACGAGTGTGGATCATGCAACCAGCCATCTCTTTTAGGGACCTATTTTTCTTTTTAGCTACATCATTTTGTTGTGGTGTGTAGGCAACAACATGTTGAAGATCAATCCCTTCAAGATTACAGAATTTCTCAAATCGATGGTTCACATATTCTCTGCCATTATCAATACAAATAATTTTGACACACTTTCTAGATTGCTTCTCAACATAAGCCTTAAACTCTTGAAATCTATCAAAGACTTCTCCTTTGTTTCGAAGAAAGTAGACCCATGTGTATCTAGAATAGTCATCAATGAAGGTGAGCAAATAATGAGCCTTACTGAAAGATAATGATGGAAAAGGACCCGCCAAGTCACTATGAACCAATTCAAGGACTTTTGAAGCCCTCCAAGCCTTCCCTTTGTCAAACTTGTCTTCAAGATGTTTTCCCAAGGAACAACCCAAACATACACCATCCGAAAAATTGATTTGAGGAGGACATGTGACCACATTCTATTTGTTGAGTTGTTGAAGATATCGGTATTTGAGATGGCCAAACTGTTCATGACATACTTTTCTTATAGAATTTGAATGGGTGAGCAATGCAATGGAATGTGAATCATGTACAAAATGAGAGAAACCATATAGGCAAGACTCATGATTGGCCTTACCAACTACATTGAGTACATTATCTTCAAGATTCCTGATGCTGACAAAATCTAGAGTGAATTCAACTTTTCTACCATTCTAAGTGATTTGGTAGATGGAGAGAAGGTTGGCTAACAAATCAAGCACGTAGAGGACATCCTCAAATGTACCATTGCCATTATCAATTGAACCCTTCCCAATTACTTCCACTAGAGAATCATCCCTAATGAGAATGTGGGGCACATAACAAGGCTCCAACAAAGAAAATTATTCTTTAAGAACCCATATGATGTGATGCACCTGAATTAAGAATCCACTCTTTTGAAGAATCAATAATAGCAACAAGTGCATGTGCTTTCCCTTTGCCTGATTTTGAAGAAGGAGTCTACAGAGGATTTTTTAGCAACAAAAGAAGGTAGATTAATGTTTTTCTTTTTAAGAAGATGCTTTAACTCATCGATCTGCTTCTTATGATAAGAATGTTACTCATGACCATGTTTCTTGCAGTAGCTACAGTTTGGCCTTTCCTTCTTTTGAAAATTCCCCTTTAAAGAGGAGTTTGAGTAAATTTTGTTGTAGAAGATGAATAGGCTTGATCTCTTTGTGACTTCTTCTTGAACTGCTTTTGTTTGTTGTTAGGTTTCCTTGATTCTTTCTAACCTCATTGACCACCATCAAAGCTTGCAGCTAAGGCTTAAGAAGATCCATTGAAAGAAGCTTACCTTTTTCTTGCATCATCATTTCATAAAATGAAGCAAAAGAAGGTGTAGTAAATGTAGATCCCATTCTCAACCTATGAGTGTGAAAGCTAGGAACAAAAGCTCTGATATCTAGGTCCAAGTTTATTTAGAGTGTTATAGACAAGTTGAATGTCTTTCTTCTCTAAGCCACATGATTTACATTGTGCTCTAAGGTCATTGACCTTTGTTACATAATCTTGGATGTTATCAAAAGACTTCAGATCAATACCCATTAGTTCGCTATCAATTTAATAACCACAAACTTCATCAGTTGTGCCATAGAGAGTTTTTAATTTTTCCCATGCATCATGTGAATCTTTACATGCTTCAATATGAAACATTATATCAAGAGAGACTAAACTCCTTAGACAACCAAGAGCTTTTGTATGTTCAAACATCTAGAGTAATTTTTCCTTCTCATTTGTGGGTTTAGTTACCTTCTTCTTAATATAAGGTGTGTATCCTAGTTGCATTAAGGCATTCCATGCATTTTGATTCCATGTGTTGTAGTTGTATGGCGTGAGCAATGGAAACTTAAATGTACCCATAGTGAAGGAAAAACAAAGCACAAAGGATGAGAGATGCTCAAGAACAAAGACAACAGACCTCTTTTCTTACCTAATTGAAGAACAGAAAATGATTTGTACTTTATATTAGTGTACATGCATTTTTGATTTAAATAAAGCATAAATCAAGAAAGGAGCATGCTCAGTATACATTTGCTGCAATTTCATATGAAATAAACAAGATCAATAATTTAAGTACACTAAAACTATCCACTTTCAAAGAATCAATTGATCTATTAGTATGTAAGCTATGCAAATTAAGTTTGTAAAACGTGAGAATGGAGGTGTTCTCCTGTAGAATCAGAATTCTGAAAATCCATGCTCCAAAAATCTAATACCATCTTCACTAATGCATAGAATATGAAAATTGTACCAAATAAAATGCTCTAAATTTGGAGCTTTGGATCTCGAGTTATGAGCTTTCAAAGTTGACCTTCAAAAATCAACTGAGCAACGAAGAGGGGGTGAAAAATTTCTGCCAAATTTAGTGAAACTACTGCCAAAGTTAGTGGTCCACCATAGATAGATGTCCGCCAAAAACTTCACCAAATATAGTAGTTTGCCAGATAAATTTAGCGGACCTCCAAATTAGCTATCGCTAATGTTCCTCCAAATTTGGTGGCTTAGAGATATTTATATTTTTTAATTAAAAAAATATTAAAAAATCATTAAAAGTGTCTGCAGATTTAAAATGATATTTTTAATATAAAAAAATCTTTAAAAAATAATAAAATTGTTACAAGAATCAAGTGGCAATTTAAATTATTTTTAATTAAAAAATATTGGGGAAAAGATTAAATTGTCCATTATATTAAATAATGTTTGGTAGACGTGTTAATTTAGATTTTTAATATTGAAAATATAAAAAATAATAAACGGCTGATTTTAAATTTTTGTTGTTTCTAACATTAAAAAGTATTAAAAATATTAAAAAATAGAAGAAAAAATTGTTTAAGGTCCTGACACAATTAATATGTTATACCCAAGGTACCACACCTGCTGAGCAACGATCTAAGCAACAAGGCACCAAGGAAGAGTCACTAAAAGGCCTCCTGAAGCTACTCACATTCTTTTTTTAAAGAATTGTTTTGTTTTTAAAAACAAAAATTTTTTGAATAAAGTTTTGCTTTTTTCTAAATATTTTTATTTTCATTTTTTTTAAAAGAAAATAATTGTATAAATATACATTTGTAAAAAAAATTAAATCAAAAATATCTTTTTATTTGAAAAAACAAAGAAACCAAATAAAATGATTTTTATTTTAAAATTAAAAAAATATATTATTTTTCAAATTAGTTGTTCATGGGGGTCAAATGGCTCCTTGAACAAAAAAAAATGTCTTATCTGGCAACTTTGTCCAAAATTGACGTTTTGAAAGTCAATTTTATGATTTTCGGCCCTTTTGAGCATGATGGCAGGGTCGGATTTGACCCAAAATGCTCTGAAATGATGGCTCCTTGTTGGATCTAGCAATGAACCTCCTGCTTCAAATTGTTGTATATCTAGCCTCCAGTGTTCGTTTCAGGAAAAATAAAGGGCAGATCTGAATGTTTCAGTTGCTCTAGACTCAATGATGGGCTCAGAATCTCTCCAAGAAGCTTCAGAAGACCTATAACTGACAATTCAATGCATGAACCCCCCAGAAACTAATGTTTTCTTCACACTTTTCTTATTCTCCAAATCATCTGAGGATGCAAGAGAAGAGCATACTCAGTGCTATGAAAAACAAACTCTACACTCTCAAATTTCCTAAAGGATTGTTGACCCACAACTCAAAAACTGCTCTGATACCATGTGAGATTTGCTAACTAGCATACCTAGGAATCTAATGACTAAAGGAAAGCAAAACTAGAAATATGAGGAGGAATAAATTGTATTTCTCTCAAGAATGCAAAGCTATATTCAGCTTGAGAATTGAGATTACAAAGGAAATTTCTTGGTTATATAGGCCAAGGGGAGAGATAGATGCAACCATATTATGACAAGTGTTGGCATCCTATGAGGTGTGACAACTCATGTCATTAAAGGCTCAACCACCTTATCCCTATGTAAAGTTAAGCTTAGCATTTAAGAGGACTTTAGTAGGAAGAATCAGGGCCAAGAATGAACTAGTTAGATAAAGCAATTCCTCTTTCACACTAACAATAGTGATCTTGAAAGCCATGACATTCTTAAAAATCTATAGTTTATTTTTGTTTTCTGTGCCTTTTTCTAGTTGTTTGTGTGTTGGTTTTTGGCTACTTTTTGGCTGCTTGTTCTATCTTTTATTATGTGATGAAGTGCAACAATTTTTCTTGTAAAGGGCTCTAGGCCCCTAAAACATGTTTTTCCCATAAAAACACAACATTACACAAAATCTTCTACATATTGTATTCAAGAATTCATTATAAATACCTCAACATGTCTTATACTGATAACCCAAACTAAAAAAATTGACAAAAACATTGAAAACTCAACTAACTTCTGACTAACCACCACCTATATACAAAGCACAAGCTTATTTCTGCCAACAACTACCCTGCAATCATTGCACCTCATCTCTAGATATTGTAGGAGCACAGAGAACAGATTGAATCTGGTTCAACCATAACCCAAAAGAAAGAAGAATCCCATTAAAACCTAAACTGAAGCAGATCATGCAAAACACACAAATAGTTAAGCAAAAATCCTAATAACAAAAGAGTCTCTCCAAATGTTTTGCCACTTTCCATAATGATGCACACTCAACCCATCATGTCTCACACACATTTTCATTGCATCTGTTCTTGATCAAGCACTCTTATCTCGTTGTCCCAATTCTTCCCTTTGGTTGCGGTGCTACAACTCTAATTCCAGGGTTATAGTTTCCTTCCTTGATCAAGAAAAATTCTGAATCCACAAAACATGTGTACAAAGCCAACTACCATAATTAAACATAAAATTTCATCGAAATTTCATACATATTTACATATAAACCATTCAATACTATTATATGATAACCATATTTCAATTGCTATGATTTAGGTCCAAGGTTGTATAATAAACATGAAAAGATAGCATAACATAGGAGTATTGTCTGAAAGGTACATATCTAAAAGTGTCTGAAAGTATGCATAAAAGCAATAGTACATAGGCTAATAATTGAACCCATCATTCCCCCCAATGGTACTTTTTCTTATCCTCAAGCAAAACACTAGGGGTAGAGATTATATCGCAAGGTGATCTCTCTAAGGTCCATAATAGCATCAACCCCCTTGATCTACTTAAAGTAGAAACCTCTATAAGTTGCAAGTTGTCTCATTCTGATAATCCCAAATTTCTCACATTCCTTACCTTTTTCCCCAGTCCAATGTGGAACTAGATAGAGTAGCATAGGTTGATGAAATGTAAGGGATACCCAATGAATTCCTATGCCAGCACCAATTCTCATGTATCTGTGTACCCTTTCAAGAATGGTGGTGAAATTGTACGTGGAATGAGGTTCCTTTCTCTGCAACTCTGGGGTCAAGCTATTCCATTTAATCTGCATATTACTATAACATTGTTGTCCCATTCCTATAGCTAATGTTTGCATCCTTTTGTAATCCTCTATTCTTAGTTTCATAATTTTCCTTCCTACACCCTTATGGTCCAGGAGCTTCAACCATTCATCTAGAACTACATCAGGGTCTTTAGATTCTTTCCTTATGTGGAGAGCAACTAATTTCTCCCCTCCTCATATTGTTCCATTATTTCTCCCTTGAATTGTTCATTCCTATAATAAGATGCTAGTGCTCTTACTTGGAGATCCCCTACAAATATCAAAGGATTCCACTCTTTCTTTTGGCACTACATAGTTATGTAAATAGAATTCACACAATTGATCTTGCTCCTTTGGTGTAGAATTAGCAAAAATATTAAGAAACCAAAACTAATTGCTCATCCCAACTGACTCATTAATAATTAGCCTACTGAACTAAAAACTATGAAATCTTTCTTGCAGAAATAGTGCATATGTCCTTGCTAGAGGCCTACATCTTATGATTTGTGCAACTTTTTCTACCACTTCCTCTAGTCTGACTATTTTTTTTCTGAGCTCCATCTCTTTTCTTTCCAGCAATTTAGTATGTTCTTCAATTAACGTTTCTCTTTCTTTCTTCCACTTTTCTTTTGCTTGTGCAAACTCATCAATCACCCTTCATAGCTAATAACACAAAGACAAGGTTGTATGGTGAATTGGAGTTCTTATGCGAGGAGGTCCCTGATTTGGTATTGCAAGTTCTCCATCCCCTATTTTAGTAATAGCCAACTATGCCAATGAATCCAATTTTGTACTATGGCCATATGTTTGCAATTTTTCTTCCAATTCTTGTATTATGATCTCCCTTTCCTTTTCTTTCATTTCATAGCTCTACACTAACTCTTTCAAATGTTTGATTCTATCCAAGGCTTCTTGAAGGTCTTTCTTGACATCTCTATCTTCTATATGCATTTCCTTTGTTTCCATAAACTGGTCATTACCACCCCCCAGACAATAATAGTCTTCATAAGTCAGATTATTTAGGGTTTTCTTTTGTGTTTTCTTAGCGACAAACACATCTTCTAACTTTGAATCAGAAGTAGTAGACACATATCTCTTCCTTTTCATAGGTGCATTTACATTACCAGGGATATTTCCCATCCCTTCAGAGTTTGTTTCTGCTACATGACATCTTCCTCCTATTGTTCTTTTCCCTTTTCCTCTTCCTTAGTTTTATCCACACTTCCCCTCATGAAACCTTGTTTCCTTAATCTGCCTGAATGCCTAGGTATGGTGGTTTCCTTTGCAACATGCTTCTTCTTTTGAACATCCATCTTTTATGTTTTAGAAGGTGTGGATGTAATGGATGTATTGCTTCTTCTAGTCTTGGGTTTTGTACTTTGAAGAAATGGAATTCTCCACCACTTGAAGTGATCCATCTCCTGCCTGATTATGCCTCCCATGGCTCCAATCTTGGCTGGCAGGTGAATCTGAGGGTGAGACATGAGGAATTAAGGTGTCTCCTTCTGTATTCTAAAGTCTTAGTAGGTGCTTCCATTAAAACCTAATATTCCTAATACTCTTTTAAAAATCTCCATTCACCCTGTGGGGTACAACCCCAAACTTATTTCTTACTCACATGAAACCCAAACAAATGGTGTGACAAGGCAGGCCCAATTTGTTTCCTTCGACACTCTACCATTCCTTTCAACATGTTATGGAGGAAATACTTCCTACCAACCCATTGCATCAAGGTGACCACACCCCAAAATGCATTGTATATACAAAGATCTTTCCTACCATCACAGGTAAGATATCTAACAATATAGGATGTGCAATTATCCCATAACCATGGAAGAGAGAGCCTCTTTGTACCTTATGAAGATGAGTCCAAATTCTCTCCTCACTCACAGAATTCCTCTCTGGCTGCAACTGCATCAACATCTACTAGAAACTTTGCTCCAATTCTAGGTAACCCAGAAACTTGTGATATGGAAACTTCAAATGTATCCACGGATAATCCTTTCACCATTGCTTCATCGTGCTCCAGTGTAGCTGCAAACCTTCTTGCTATATCATTGTTGAATTCTATTAGTTTTAAGAAATAATCAAGCCAGCCAACTCTAGTAAAAATAGGTAAGACCATTGCATCTTCCAGTATTTTTTTGTGAGTCGACGAATCTCTCCTTATAAAATCACCTACCATTATGACTCTCTTTACTTTTCTCAATGTGTTAACCTTGAAAATTCATCTCAATTCCACTCCACCACCTTCAAAACCCTTCTCTTTTTCGTCGTTTCCTCATGCACTTTCATTACCATACCATAACTACAACTCCCCTTCTTAGTATCAACTTAGTTAAGCTCAAAAATATGTTTTAGGTTTGACTCAGGGTTGGACTTAGCTCAAGTTCATAGGATTGGGAATTGGAAATTGAAAGTATCAGCAAAAAGTAGATGTAGTTTTAGGAGGGTTTTGCATGTCATATCTATCTATTGCATTTAGTTTAGGTGGTGGAATTTGAAAAAAATTGGTTGAGTTATACCCTCCCCCCAACTAAATGGTTGAAGTGACCTCACTTCAACTCATGTTTGGCAAGGTTATGATTAGAAAATATGGAATGTAATGGTATGAATATTTTGCATACATAATTTTATTTGAAACACATAATGAAATCTTTAAGAAATCTATAGTAATTATGATAATATACCTTGCCTACCTGCTAGAAGGGACTAACTAATCGCCGCACGTGTAAATTGAATAACATGTATCTAAAATATGATTTGATGTGACCAAAAATAACTACAGCTGAATGAATTATGAGGTGGCAGATGTAACGGATTAGACATATAATAGTTGGTGATGTGATAGTTCAACATTCAAAATTTGAATTCAGGAAAGAACAAAGAAGCAAGCCATGTACTTATTAGAAAGGGTTGATACTGTGATGTGATAAGTTTTAGGGTATACCTGAACTATTAATGCAGCCAAGATTTGAATTTTTTTTGGCTAGATGGCACTATAGGTACCTTTTGCATCAGGTCATATCTAAATGTTGATAACTATTACACTACAGGTCCCTATGGCATCAGGACCCTTTATGAGTTTGTAGCAACTAAAAATATAAAATAGGTCCCTTTGGAGAAAATATGAACATCATTATAACTATGATGTGTGTTCTTGTGAGGTAAAATAAGAAAGTAATCCCAAGTGATCTCAAGGATTGAGCTATGTAGCTCAATCACTGGGTCACCTAAAGTACTTGGTATGTCATGTGCTACTGAAATATCACTTTGTGTGTCTGAACTTGTATCTGGATCACTACGAGCACCATATTACTAAAACAAGGAGAAAATGAAATTGTCTTTCTATAGTGGTTTCTTATACAACTTCAATCTGTGGCCATTAACCAGAAGAGAGAATCTAATTGCATCTATGGTGTGCAACTTGATTGCTCCATTAGGATAGACTTGAATGATTTCATAGGGTCCCAACCACTTAGATTCGAGTTCACTTTAAAGTCTTTGTACCTTGAATCATATAACAATGCCTAGTCCCCTACATTAAACTCCTTTGTTTTGATAAACTAGTCATGCCACTTCATCCTTTGTTGTTGTACTACATCAGTGTGATGGATTGCCTCCATCCTAATTTCATCCAATCCATTTAAATGGTGTAACATCTCCTTTTGAGTTGACGTTAAATCCATTTACAGCTCTACTATTGTTCTTAATGTCTTATATTCAAACTCAATTGGAAGGACTGTTGTTTTTCCATAGACTAGTTCATAGGGTGTAAAACCAGTTGTTGTCTTCCAAGTTGTTTTATATGCCCATACTGCTTTTGGTAACCTTGCAACCCAATCTTTCCTATGTAATTGCATTTTTTTGGTTAGAATACTTTCAATTTCTCTATTAGTAACCTCCACTTAACCATTGGCCTAAGGGTGATAAGTTGTAGAATTTTTGTGCCTAATTTGGTATTCTTCAACTAGTTTGGTGATGAGGTCTAAAGTAAACTATGGACCCCGATCAATGAATATTTCTATAGATACTCCATACCTAGTAAATATATCCTTATACAAGAATTTATCCACATTGCCATCTTTGGCAAACTGTAAGGCCTTTACTTCTACCCACTTAGTCAGATAGTCAATGCAAACTAGAATGTATTCCTTTTTGTTAGAAGTAGGTGAGATTGGTCCAATAAAGTCTAAACCCCATTTTTCAAAGGGATCTAGTGTTAACTGAGATTGTAATTGCATTTCATCACTCCTTGTTGGTTTACCCATTCTTTGACACCTATCACAACTCCTTGTGTATTTAACAGAATCCTTGTGCAAAGTTGGCCAATAATAACCAATTGTGAGGATCTTAAATGTTGTTCTTTTTGTTGTAAAATGACCTCCACATGGCTCATCATGGCAATCCTTCGTGCTATCAAAGATTTCATCTTCCCTTATGCACCTTCTCATGATGTTGTCAAGGGCAATGTAAAATAGATAACTTGATATCCAAGAGTATGGAAAACACTTGTGTACCAGCTATCTTTTTTCCCTTGGAGAAAAGTGTGATGGAATCTGCCTTGTTACTAAATAGTTTACAATGTCAACATACCAAGGTACATGTACATTAAGAGAAAATAAGTGTTCATCTAGAAATGAATCATCCACTACCCCTTTAGCTGATTGTGTTGGCAATTTTGATAGAAAATTTTCCACTACATTAGCCCTACCAGGTTTTCCCACTATTATACTATCAAACTCTTGTAGAAGGAGTAACCATTTGACTAATCGTCCTCCTACTATAGGTTTGTTCATAAGATATCTGATAGTTGTATGATTTGTATGGATAAAAACTGAATAACCAGTGATGTAATGCCTAAACTTATTGATGGCATATACCATTGCTAGCATCTCCTTTTCAGTAAAAATATAATTTATCTTTTCTCCTTGAAGATTCTTACTAGTGTAGTAAATTGCATACTCTTTGTTACCTTCTTTCTAATCCAAAACTTCTCCAATAGAAAAATTTGAAGCATTTGTATGCATATGAAAGGGTAAGGTCCAATTCGGCCCCCTCAAAATAGGTTCTTGAGTCAAGGTTTTCTTCATCTCTTTAAAGGAGTGTTGGCACTCTAATGTCTAGTCAAATTCAATGTCTTTACTTAGCAAAACAAACAATGGTGCAATAATCTTACTAACGTATTTAATAAACCTCCTGTAGTATCCTACATGGCCAAGGAAACTTCTGATATCTCTTTGCTTTTGTGGAATAGGTAATGTAGAAATAATTTTTATTTTATGTGGACCAACTGGAATCCCTGCACTGGATATAAAGTTCCCTAAAACAATGCCCTATGTCATCATCATAAAAGAACTTTTCATTATTGAGTGACAAGTTGTGTTCTTTACATATTTTTAATACCTTTTTTTAGATTGCTAAGGGCTTCCTCATAAGTCTCTCCATATGTGGTGAAATCATCCATATATCTCCATATAGTCATAAGCATAATCAAAAAAGATGTTGAGCACTTCCCTCTAAAAAGTAGTTGGAGCATTGCATAAACCAAAGGGAAAAATAGAGTAGGCATAAGTACCTCAAAAACATGTCAATGTAGTTTTGTCATGATCTTCTAGAGCAATTTTAATCTTATTGTAACCACTAAAACCATTTAGGAATGAAAAATACTTTTTCCCAGCTAAAGAATCAAGCACTTGATCTATAAAGGGAAATGGGAAGTGGTCCTTCCTAGTGGTTGTGTTCAATTCTCTGTAATCGACACAAACTCTCCACTTTCCACCTTTCTTGGGAATAATGACCAAAGGTGAGACCCATTCATTGTCAGATATAGGATAAATAAAGCCTGCATCAAGGAATTTTTGAAGTTCATCTTTTACTAGTTCTCTCAAGGCATGGTTCATTCATTGCTGAGGTTGTCTAATGGGTATATAACCATCATTGATATATATCATATGCACACATAATTCAGGATCTATGCCTTTCATATCATGGTAATCCCATGCATATGTTGTTGCATGTGCCTGCAGCACTGTGTGCAGGGAATTTTGTTGCTCTTCAATCAAGGCATTATTTATGTTTAGCATTTTTCTTGGCATGACTTCTAATTCCTTGGATGATTCTTATACATATGAGAGTTCAAGGAATGGAATGATTGGTACACACCGTTGTGGCAATAAGGAATGAAAAATATGAGATATTATTATGAGGAATTGGTGGGTATAATACTTTGCAAGGGGTCTTGTAGGCATGTGAGATAGTCATGTTACTACAGGCTCCTACTGCAATCATTATGTATTGTGTGAGAAATGAGTTCATCTTCATCTTGATCATCCAATAGAGGGATGTGCTCTATGGTCACCAATGTCTACAAGGAATAATTATCTTTCTCATCTAAAGTGGGCCAAATAGTTTGCTCAAGATCAACATAAGGTTGGGCTGGAGGATAGAGGACCAATTTCTTGTTCACTGTCCCATTAGATATTATCATATTTCCAAACCTACAGCCTACGAATGCATCAGTTGTAGCTAACCATGGCCTGCCTAGGATGAGTGGGCATCCTACAAGATTAAAATTTGGCCATAAAACTATGAAATCGGTAGGATATTCCCAAGAATCTAATGCAATAAATAATCTTCAATGATTCCTTTAGGCTTGATTGTTGACCTATCAACCAATTGTAAGATAGTTTGTGTAGGTCTAAGGCTGGCTAACTGAAGTAATTGCATTGTTTCTTTAGTCATAACATTGATTGTTGCCCCTAAGTATATCAAGGTGTTCTTGATAAGGGTCCCATTAATCTTCACTCCACTAATGGGACCACCAGATCTATGTGTTTAGGAATAGTTATGTTCCCAACATGATTCACCCATAAGGCTCTCTAGACATGTACTATCCGAGGATCCTTCCTTTTCCTCCCTGGTTTCTTAAGATATATCTCCCTAACTTCTCTAGTATAGATTGGAATGTCCTTAATAGCTTGGATGAAAGGGATCTTGATATTGAAATACCTAAGTTGAACCAATAGGTTTATCTCAGCTTGTGTGTGATACTTTTGAATGACTAAGCATTTAGGAAAAGAAGGCTTTGGACTTGAGGTAGTTTGGTGTACCTGATTTGACTTAGGTTTTAAAGGTGTTTTGTTTGAAGCTTCAATTGCAGGTTCATCATCCTCCATCTGCTAGATCTGAGGGATGAAGCACCTGTAAGCTGCTTCTTTCATCTTAAGGAGTGAGATCACTCACCCCACCTCAAGTGAGTATTGCACAGCCTAGTATGCTCATTGGATAGGATTTGCTAGAGCTAGTCAGTGCTCAGGTAGGCATTTGCATTTAGGTGGCTGGGATGCAGGATTCCATGGGAGGTAATGGCCTGTCAAGGGGAATGAGTGATGGAGCTAGCTCACTAGTTCATATTTCCTACCACTCATTGACCTTTGTCATTGGGATGCCACCTAACGTGGTTTGTTGTATTGTAAATAATAGACTGTAAATTGGAACCTGAAATTTTGTTGTGATCATGATTCCACACTGCTGATTCCACCTTTTGTTGGGCTAGACATTAATAAGTGCCTTTTTCATTGATTTGGTTCTGTTGGCTGCATTGGAGTTCCACATGAAATTTTGATTTCCAATGGGAAATTAATGAATCAGCCAAGAGGGCTCAGTGGCATACTTTGTCTCTACTTCCATGGACCTCTCTTGAGCTATACAAGAGTTGTCCATCCTCCTTCAATCACAAAACTAGTTTCTGAACTTTGTCTTGTTGAATACAAGCCACCCTTGGCACAGTTTGCTTTCCACCTACAGCTCTTTTAGGCAAAGGTTCAACAAAGCATCACTTCAACTCCCTTGCCTTCTTTGATGTGAGAGCATCCAACTTTATTTCCAAGTAACCAACAATGTCCTCTCTAGTGTTGGACAATAAATTGTTGAATTCTATCTTTGAAATCCCTGTGGATGATTTACCAATAGTGGATGTCCTATCTCCTCTTAGTCTCTTAGTGAAGGTCTTGGAGTAATTCCTACAAACATTGCAGATGTCTTCAAATGGTATTTGAGATATATCCCCTTGTCCAATGAGGTTGAGGGCATCCATACAGTCCTCGTTGACTCCCCTAAAAAATAATAACTTGAGGGATTCTTTAGATAACTCATTCTGTGGGTTTTTCTTCAAGGAAAACTAAAATCTCTCCACATAATCTTCTAATGGCTCATCCTCCTTATGTGACATTCTGAAATTTTCATCTCTCCTCCTATCAAGTCCCCTATGTAATAGTCTTGGTACTTCTCCAAGAATAATGTCTCCATGGTATCCAAATTAGGAACAACATCCTTGCCTAATCCCATAAACCATCTTAGGGATGCATATTTTAGAGTGGTAAGGAAGAGTTTGAGCCTATGAGCATCATAATTACAATCATAACTTCTGAATAGGACATCAAATTCAAACAGAAATGTATGTGGGTCCTCAATCATTAACCCATAAAAGACTGGTAAGGTTGAAGGAGGGATATTCTTCAACATAGCAGCCCTTTCCTCATTGGTGATTGGGAACTCAAAGGTGACAAGTTCAGGATCATCCACTCCATCATCCATGGTTCGATATGTCCCCTCTGTAAGTGTATTAGAGGTTGGTGATGGGGAATTTTCTTTAGTATTACCCTCGCTCTAAGTATTGGATTCACCAATTTCTACTATCGCTTCTTGGCGTGCAAAGGGAAGGAATCTACCCAAATAATCTTTCTACCTCCACATACATGAAATATGGCTTTATATAGTAGTGGTCCTGCAAAGTGTTAGTGTATCTTTATAGTGTTGTGAAAAAGAGTAAGTCTAATAGTTCTAATGTTGAAAATAAAATTAAACTATGAAAACTCAAAAACTATGAAGATAGCACCATCCTCGACAACAGTGCCAAAAATGTAGAGTCTAAACTAATGTATTGCAAACTTGGTAGAACCTACACAATTCAGAGGTATATCTAGCTGAACAATCCACTCGACATTGTAAAGACTACATTAAAGTGTCAACCCAAGGCTTGTAAACTTGTGATGGTGTTGCACTATATGTGCCTTCAAAGACTTGAGGCTACCTAAGTTATCTTATTCAAGGTGTTCTACTTGCTAGAAACTCATAGAATTGCAAAACAATAAAAAAAAAAAACTAGCACTAATGGCTATGGGTGCCTACAACTTAACATGTAACTGAACTACTGCTAATAAAGTATTACTATATCAATTTAAAACTTATCAAAACTAACAACTATACTTATTATAACCTCTCGAGTACTACCGATTAACCAATGCATGCATTCCCATGAGTATTCATTACTAATAATCAAAGTATGAGATTCTAATTTAGCTTGCATGTAGTTGATGAAGTAATGATAAAAAAAAAGCATCTACTAAATAGAAATAAACAACTATAAATGAAGTGAAGAATAGTCACCTTGAGTAGCCTGCTCAAGTGGTTGTCCTCACTTAACTAGAACCAAATCTAAATATCAGATTCTACGCATCCATGTAAAATTGAACTCCATTCATTACGTAACACAAAATATTACACAAAATCTTCTTCACAGATTATATTTAATGAAATCATTCTAAATAATCAACATGTTTGTAATTGATAATTGAAACTAAAAAGCAAATGATAACAAAATATTGAAAATCAACTAACTACTTTAAGGACACAACCACCGGCTATATACAAGCATGAGGGAGTTTATTTCAAGTAACAACCAATTGTAATCATTAACTTCCACTCCTAGATATCAGAGCATATAGTTAAGATTGAATTGTACAAACTATAACTGAAAAGAAAGAAGTATCCTAATAGAACTAAAACTTTGTGAAACAAATTTGCATGTAAAACACACAAACAGTTATGCAAAATCCTATTAGCAAAATATTTCTTCTCCAATGCTTTATTAACTTGTCATAATGATGCATGTTCAACTCCATCAAGTGTCTTCATACAGTATTTATTGCATTCAGTTTTATATGGCACTTCCCCTATTTCATTGTCCTAGTCTTCCTTTTGTTGTGGGTTATAGCTTCAGTTGCTATGGGCTATATTTTCTCCTTGAATACAAAATGGTTAATCTATAAAACATGTGCATAAATCTATCTACCATAACTAAACACATAATTCCATCCACATTTCATACATATTTACATATAAACCATGCAATACTATTATATCATAGCCATATTTCCATTACTATGATTTAGGTCCAAGGTTGTATAATAAACATGAAAAGATAGAATATATCTAAAAGTGTCTAAAATATGCATAAAAGCAACAAAAAATAGACTAATAACTAAATCTATCACCACTAATCAAATTTTTTAGAATTTTTAACTTATTTAAATAAATTGTTAAATTATATTTTTGTTTATTATATTGTTTTTAAAAATTATAAATGTAAAAATGAGGGAAGGAAATAGGTGTAGCCATGTGTCTCATTAGGCTACATAATTTTAATTCCCCCTATTTATCTACAACTAAATTCATTTTTTTTAAGTGAGGTTTTCAAGAGTTTTAGTGCTTCCTAGACTATAATAGCTTTCAAAGAAGGTTTTGAGGTAGGATTTCAATAGGGATTAGGCAAGTGTGGATATTAAAACATATATAATGTTCATGCATTAGGTAGGGTACATGTGTTATGCGAATGTTGACAAGAATGGATTCACAAATGAATCTTTTATTTAAATTCTAGGGTTATACTGCTAACCCTTCTTTTCTCTACTGGGGAATTTAGGCAAGTGTAATTTCTTATTCACATATTTTATGAATTTTTTTTTCATATTTTATTCTTGCTTATTTATAATGGGGGAGAAATCACCTAAAGATAAGCAAACTAAAAATTAAATTGACAATAAAAACAAAAAAACCTCAAAGGTAGCAAGTTACTCATGATGTAAACAATGATATATGTTCACAAAACAATCAAAACCTAGGAAAAGTGGTTTTGGTCTAAATATTCAAATACAAGTTTTTTATGGGTTTGGTATAAGAGAAACTTGGGACAAAAAAAATTAAATAAGAAATAAATTTTGATTAAAATAATAAAAAAATAGAAGACACAACAAAATTGTAGCTTGTTATTTACTCCATGGGCTTCAAAATCCTACAAAAAAAAAATGTGATAGATGGTGAGGACCCATACACAACCTTAAAAAAGATATTATCATGTAATATCAACATGAAGAAGCAATTCCCTTAGGAAATTTGAATGTAGGGATAACAAATGATCAAAATAGAATTTTATGTAGCAAGAAACATAACAATCATTTATGGTTTGATGAAGAGGAAAACCATAAATTATTAAGATGTTCAAAGGATGAAGGAGACATTAATAATTTTTTCAAGATATTATATGTGTAAAACTTACAATAGAACAAGCATTGTTGATTATGACATCTATTCACAAAATTTAGTGAAGGTAGTGATTTAACATTCTCTTATAGAATTAAAATTGGATCATATCCTATTATGCATAAAGTTTTCATGGTAAAAAAATAGCATGCATTAAAATTGAATCCAATCAACAACCTCTAAAAAATTGACATTATTATATTAACAAAAAAAATTATCTTCAAAGAAGCATTAAAGAAAAAAAATCAAAAAAGAGGAAAAATGAGCAAAAATATAAGGTTTCGAAGCTATGAGCTAATAAATATAATTTAAATGGTACTTTAAACATTTAATAGGACAATAAAGGAAGAATAAATAAGTTGTTTTATAACGAATGGTTGGTATGATGAAGATTGTAAGGCTATAAACAGAGCTCTAAAAGATCCAAGTAAAGAGGAGACAAACAAAATTTGTACAAGTAGACGGTACAAGAAAAAATAAAGTTTGTGAGAACAAAATGAGAGAACTAATACATTTAGGGAAGAATGATCCAACAATATTTTGGAGGGAACTTCAATCAATAAAACAATAAAAAGAGAATAACATTATAGTTACCCAATGGATAAAATATGCAAAGAAATTGTACAAATAAAAATTAGGGAAGAGGCCCCTCCCACATTCAACACGAAAAAAATATTCACTTTGCATGAAGTTAAGGAGTGTATTAAGAAGATAAATGCATACAAGTCTTGCAACATAGATGGGCTATAGGTAGAATACCTAAAATGGGGAATGAAAAAACTTGCCCCTCACATTAATAAAATATTCAACATCATTCAACGTGAGGTTTCAATAGATTGTACAACCAATCTAGTAGCACCTCTCTTTAAGAGTGGAAATGTAAATAATCCTTCTAAATACTAGACCATCGTGATCAATCCTTTGTAAATTGGTTTGGAAACATGGTTCAACATATAACTAGCAAGAAGGTAGAAGAAAAAGATAAGAGGTAATTTAAAGGGAAAGTAGGTCTCAAATCAAAACAATTAACAATAAATCATCACATTACTTTGAAGCATATCATTAAAAAATTAGAACAACAAAGAGGAAGTTGTGTATTTTTGTTCTGTGTAAATTAATAATATTTCAACATGATTCTTGAGGGTGTTATAAAGTTAAATGAAGGATATTGGTGTACTAGAGCAATATAGAGCAGGGAAAACTTTAGTGGCGAATCTTCGCCAATTGGCGAATTCTAGGAATCGGCCAAGTCGAAATTGGTGAATTCTTGCTCCCAATAGGGTGTCCAAATTGCCCGGATTTTACAAAGTATAGGTCCAATGCATGTCCATTCACCATTGAGTTTTTTTATGAGGCATATTTAAGCAACAAATTCGCCATTTTCAAACTACGCGTTTCAATTGGACCGACTAATATTTTTGCCTAGAATCCCAAAAGAATTTAATAAAACACCTACATATTCACCAATACTATTAAAACAACATTGTATTAGGACCCATTTCGCCAATTGAAATTTACAAATAGTTTCTTGTGAAGACCCATTTCACTAATTAAAATTTATAAATAGTTGCTCATGAGGACCTATTTCGCCAATAACATTAACAAATAATTACATTTGAGTACACATTTCGCCTTGAAAATTACAACGTATCATTGTATAAGCAAGTGTGATTCACCAAATATTTAATATACCATTTAAAAATCTCTAATCTGGCCAAATATGGAATCATGGATTGATATAAATAATAAATTGAAAGTGTCATTTATTCTCA
>VDFB02267010.1:57750-94526 GCA_007258455.2 Sequoia sempervirens | reverse complement strand
TGAAAGTGTAAAAAGTGGTTACTTACACTACTTTAGTGGCTACTTACACTACTTTGGCCAAAGAATTCAACACCTTGTACTTGGAGTGAGATTCCTCTGTCCACCCACCCTTTAGCTCGATTTAGTATTGACCATAAACATAACACACATTCAATCTAAGGTAATAACATAACAAAATGTTCAACAAGGTTATTACCTTAACCATGGATTACCCTAACCCAAGGAATGTCCAAGTCCATAGTAAATTGATTATCTAGGTTACACCCTTTCCCATGGATTCCACTAATCGTAGGTATAACCACACTAATCACACATGCACACATACTAGTGTCTAGCTAGGTTACCCCCTTTCCCATGGATTTCTCTAACCCCAAGAATAACCATGCTAACCTCTTAAGTTCAAAATGAAATTTTCATAAAAGCACTATAAGATAGCAACATATTCCACATCATGCAATATCCATATAGACTTAATGAACTAAGTATAGTTCTAATAGAATTTAAGCTATACATACTTCACATAATATAAATGTATTCCCAAATAATAGGGTTCCACTCATTCGAGAATTAATC
Organism: Sequoia sempervirens; assembly: GCA_007258455.2. Classification (NCBI taxonomy): domain Eukaryota; kingdom Viridiplantae; phylum Streptophyta; class Pinopsida; order Cupressales; family Cupressaceae; genus Sequoia; species Sequoia sempervirens. Next base: position 93,953 of record VDFB02267010.1, on the reverse strand, counting down.
AAGAATCACACAAGAATATTCCATTCTAGGAAATAACTAAGATAATAAGAACAAGCATTTCATGCATTCCACAAAAGCAATATTTTCCAAACAAAGGTATTTATAATTAAACAACCTTTTAAACATAAACAATAGAGGAATAGAAATCAGCATGCCTGGATATAGAGTTCCAATTGATAATCTTGCTTTTCAAACCTCAGCCTCCATAATCACAAATGCTACTCTTTCTATATTGTTCAACTAAACTCCAAACTCTAGCTCCTCTCAATAATTCTCAACAAACGTAACTCACAAATAATTCTCTCTTTCACTAAAATTCTTAAAATAATACTTGCACAAAAAATACAATAGAGTAACAACAGAGAAATTAGAATTAAAATGTTAACAAATGGTAGAGAGAGCACCTCTATATATACTTAAAATTTATCTTTCAAAGGCTACAAGCAAGCTAACAATTCTACCACCTTCCTATTCGCATGCAACGACTCAACTGATTTAAACTCTTAGATTGCAACACATGATAGCCCTCATATTTCCAATTTCATAGAATGGATGAGTTGAATTTATTCTTGAGACAACATGACTTTTTTACTGAGTCAAGGGACAACAATGCCTCTCTACAGGTTTCCTATTTGATTTGCAAGTCAACTACCCTCACATATTTCTACCATCTTTGCATTGATTGAGTTTTGTGCTTATCACATGACTTTACCAAGAAATGGCATAGGTTTTGACTTCTATTGTGTCCCACATTCTACAATTTTTGGCACCACAAATTCATACTTTAGCACCTTCTATTTTTGCATAGTCAAAGACTTTGTAAACAATGTAAAATCAACATGCATTTACTTGCAACGTCTAAACTGTATTCTCCTTTATTTTAGTGCATAAGTCTCATTGACTTATTCTTTACATGCTTTGAGCACAACACAATAAACTTTAGCCACAACAATATACATGGCAACACTATAATGCACTTTACTAGAATTACATAGCACTTTTAATATATCAAACAACAACGCTATGTTATGCGTCATGCTTTATTCAAAGAATTTCATACCAAACAATAATAACATATATTATATTAGGCTTGCTCTCCAGTACAAAAATGATCATATTTTGTTGTGTGCCTTGAGAAAGAATCGACAAAATGTTCACTCTGTAATGGAATTAGAGATTAAAGAAAAATATTATGCTCTGACTTTCCTTCTAGCGCATGTTTCACACCCAAAAAGTCATGGTTTATGATTGGATTTATAGCTTAGGGTAAACTCACCTGCTCGGGATCCAGACCATGCACAAAATGTTCATGAATAGTCGGCAAATAGACCTCAGGTGAATTCAATTGCTGTCAATGCAAGATGGGCCTCTTGTATGCAGTTCCCTAGAGCACACATTGGAGGAACAAGAGTTTTTGAAAGAGGTTTATAGCTGGTAGAGGGGATGAATGAAAATTCAGTAAATGAGGTTTCTAAAAAAGAGTAATGACAGTTATTTTGTGGGTTTTTTTGACATAAAATCTTAGGGTTTTTTTGTTTTTTGTAAAGGGATTAAATATAATAGTTTTTGGTCTTTTGTAAGGGTTTTAATATGATCATTTTGGGGTAGAAATATGTTTAGTTTTTTGTAAGGGTTTTAATAGGATCATCTTGGGGAAGAAATATGTTTAGTTTTTTGAGTTATTTAAAGTAGGTGTACTCGAAGTATAATGTTGAATTTTGAATTATCAACATTTTTAGTATAAACTATGAAATTTTGGATTCTGCAAACATGTAAACTTTATCCTATATGAGCTATAACCGGATGTTTTCTTACTAGTTCTTTCCTGCCAGTATGCTCCTCAAAACCACATTTTGTATTATCTTATTTATACATATAATATATTATAGTGGCTTGCCACTTTCGCATAAAAATAATAATATATATTATATAATTATTAATATATATATATTACATCCAATACATACATACATATATATATAATTATATCCACATGATTACCAATTGCATTGCTTGTCAATTAAATATATATAATTTAAACATATATTGAAATAATTATATATACATATTCTTATATATGTTTATTAATATATATGTATATATGTTTCCATTAATGTAACTATATACATGTATATAACATTATTTCAATATCCATATTCAAACACATATATTCACGCACTCATTGATCAATGTATATACACAAAGTATGTATATATATGTCACATTTGTCCAATCGACATTCCCATGCATATGGGTTATTCGTTCATGAGCATGCATAGGTACTCTACCTACATATACTCATGCACACATATACTCATATGTATGAGTTATGGTAGACATATATACATATATATGTATTATATATATACTTCACCAATTAACATATAAATATGAACACATGAAGAAGAATTTATTCTCAACATAAGGACTCAATCACATATCCTCAATCAAAACATTCAGAGAATAAAGATCATAACCTAATACAAAACATTCACAAACCCCGACAAAAGGTTACTTACCATTTCCTGAACTATCTTAATGAACTAGACCAACTAGGAAGTGAATGTGTGTATGGTCAATTAAGCTCACCAGGGTTACCAAACCAAGTTCTTCTCCCAAGTGATACTCCCCCTCTCTTATGGAGGTTCAAACATGTTCGTGCATCCAGATTAGTACATCACAATAATAGTTAGCCAATAACAATTCATTCATATGCATCATATATTTTCATCTTCATAACATTATAAAATATCAACTTAATTAAACATTCATTTGAATCATATTTCCATCAAGATTCATATACAAAACACTATCATAAACATATATATTAAAGCATTTTTAACCCATCAAGGTAATATTAATTAGGCAACAACACAACAGGGTGTAACAATGATGGTTGGATTATTTTTCTCTAATAAAGAAGACCTTCTACTATCATCAACATGCAAGTATTCTTCAAAATACACCAATCTATAGTTGTTCATAGGTGAAATCATCAAAATCAACAATGTACCAATGATGTAACAATTGCGATAATGACAAATTTGTGTAGAAATCATAAATGTGATCATTGTAAAATGGGTGGGTGGTCATATATGGACTAAAAAACTCTTCAAAAACATCTACACACTTTTGAAACTCTTCAAGATCATCAACCATGAAAATGCTTATTGAATTGCATGTAGAGGATTGCAGTAATTAGATATGAAGATAACATTTTTTTTACAATTCAGAATCATGATGAACTTGTTCCTCTTTATGATTATGACATGTTTTCTACCTTTTGAATTCATTACATAAGGATTATTCAACTCTAATCTCATGTTATATTGATCACTTTCTTAAAATTTTCTTATGGTGTTATTTGCTTCCTCAAAAGGAAAAATATTTCTGACATATCTCTTTCTTAAAGAATCACATTCTATAACCAATGGTTCTGAGAAATATGAAATGAAGAATATAAAATATGAGTTGATTACCTTTTGAAGCTTGTCACAATCTTCTTGAGTTGTGTCGATCCATACAAAAGCTCCTTTATTTCTCATGTTGTTTAATGACAACTTTGTTTCTTTTGCAATTAGAACCTATTGCTTTAGAATCCTAGTGATCAATTTTTTGTGTCTCATATGATCCTCTTTTTCTTTTCTACACTTCACAAAATCACCAAAATATATCAAATAAACTATTTCAACCAATCACTATATACCTGATTCACCATGAATGAAAAATTAGTTGATGCATTAATAAAATTGGATGGCATGACAAAGAACTCAATGTATCCAATAAGGCATTTGAAAGTTATCTTCTACTCATAATCCTTGAAAAAAATATATGATTATAGTTTTATTTAAAATTAGTCTTTGAGAAATAAGGAACAAGATTTATATGCTCACAACCAATTTCAAACTCTATGGCATGCTGAAATCTTCTATTTGATAATGACCCTAGGAACATATCATTGAACACCATACTATGATAATTTGGAAGTATTTGAATATCAAAATAAATTTCATGTTGATTACTAAAAGATGAAATAGTTTATGTGCTCTGCATCACCAAGAAAATTCTTCCCAAATAACATGTCCCTTGTAATAAGTTTTCTTATCTAGAACAACTCCCAAAATACTATTAGAGACACCTCTAAGCACCATATATTTTACTTTAGATGTGAACTTATTTTCCTTGGATTTATGAATTTGTAGTAGCTCGCTAATGGAATGTAACCATCCTACATCCATAACCATGTCAATTTCTCCACACCAATCAACATATAAATCATCACTTTTTCTCCATCATTTTACACTTTATGAATCATGTCCATAATTAGATTTAATTCATTAGCCAACTTAAAATGCAAAATTTCATTACTCTTCATTTGATTTGAAAGTTTAATACCTAAAAACTTGAGATGGATGAAAGTGAAAGAATTACCATTTGTCATAACCAAACCTCTTTCTACCTTGAATTCATTCTCCTGAGAAGTTCTCGTAACTATGTTTGCTTTCATCGTGAATTTGTACTCAACAATGGGGTGTTTCTCCAAGAACTACAAATAATGATCTTCCATAAATTTGTTAGTTCTCATAACAAAGGATTAAAAACAAAACTTATTTTTACTCAAGGTTCTATTAATTTGTTTGCTTATCCAAGTGTATAGAATGGTAAAACTATTAACAACTATGATATTAAATCCATCAAAAAAATTAGCCTTCATTGGTTTCTCAATATCTCCTTTTTGTGGTTCATTGGATGAAGCACCAAAATCCCATCCCATTATGGATGAGAAATTTTAAGGTTGAGAGGAAGGTTCCACTTTCCACTTTGTACCCCTCATATTTTCATCATAGTTAGAATGCCTCTCATGATTTTAAAAACATTGTGATGACAAAATATGAATATGATGCAAAACATTCTTGATACTACTATGCTTATTTCTTAAGCTATAATTCCAAAGGAAATCAAAGTGTTTACCATCCTTTAATGAATAGGATTTTTTGGGATTTCCTTGATAGCTCTAATCTTTAGGTCAAACCAAATATTCTCCTTGAATGCATATCCATCCATAATGCTACTCCATAAATCAATCAAAGGCTCTCCATTTGGAAGTTTGAGGGATAGTTCATAATTTGGCACATCTTCCTCCATCTCAAACTCTTCACATCCATCAAGTGATACATTTTCCTCCTTGACATAACTAGTATTTTTTTGACACATGAAAACATTTGAAGTCAAATAAATACCTTCTATTATCGTAGCATATTTACCTTTAACTTGCATGGTAGAGTCTTTATGTTCTTCCTCATTCATTTGCACACTTTCTTGTAGCTTTGGTTCTATCCTTTCTTTCTCTTTTAGGAATAATTCTTTTGTATTTTTCTCTTTTGTATCCTCCTTAGCAATTTTTCCTATTCCTTTTCCTTTCTTTCTCTTCCTATGTAGTCATAAAGCCCTTTTTATTTGAATTCCTCATTTCAAGATAAATCAAATAGTCATCAAAAGACATTAGGTTTTTGACTTTGTTAGACATATTTTGACATTGAATAAAAATTTGGGGACTTTAATCCTACACCTTTCATCTCTATCCCATTGTTCCAAAAACATTTTGTACTATTCTTTTTCCTTCACCAATGTTATTAGTGCCTTTTGAAGAGGATCCATGGTTCCAAATCTCTATTTCACTAGGAAGCATCAACAATCAAATATACCTTGTAGGCTGGAAAGATATTAGCTCTGACAAAATTGTAATAATTCAACAAAAAAATTATTATGATTTTTTAGATCTAAGAATGATGGTAATCACATTTCACAAATTTCATAAAAAAATACCACAAACAACTAGCTAGTCAACACTGCCAATGCACCAAAAATGCCCAAAACTCTTGTCAGTTATATAAATCATATAATTCTTATTTTTACATGAATATGCAATTTTATAACAGTAAAAAAACTAGTAGAAACATAAAATTAAGATTTGGACATAAACAACTTCTACACAAATCAGGTGAATTAAACATTAAATATTTTAAAATTACATTGCCAAACTTCACCCATAAAGCACCAAAGAAAGACAAAAAACCTAGAACTAATAATTGATGCTAGAAACAATAGGAAAATTATCATATAATAGCTACAAAAAATATAGAATGAATGCACCAAAAACTATCTAAAAATGAAACCATACAAATTGGTTATCTCACCCAAAACTCTGTCAAACAACGCCTAACTAGAAAGATAATTTATTTAGCTCTTGGGAATGATGAACATACATGAAATACCAAAAAAATCAATCCTTATAGAAACAAAAACACCTATAGAAAACTAAAAATAAATTGCAAACTTAAACCTGCAAACAAACACACCATACTAAAACTAGTTGATCTGCGACAACCTATGAAGCTCCTTTGCACTCCCTAGATGAGAATTACCTCCAAAATAAATTTTTTTTCATCATCTAAATATTGAAACTCATGGTTTTTCATCCACAAACCATAATCATCTATAGGTTTTCATCCACAAAAGGATATTGTAGAAAAATTATGAAGATGAAATGATAAAAGATCCTTCCATATGCATCACTTGAAATATTTATAGATGGCTTAGGCCCAAATCCAATCTTTCCATTTAGTGGTAAAATAATAAATAAAATTATATTTTAACTCTCACTCCACCTTGCATTCTAAAATAGACAATTACTTACAATTGTCAAGTTACAATTACACCCCACATAGATGTTGTCATAGATTCTTGCCATAACCATCATAAATCTTTAAAAAATAGCTTTTGGTTATTATAAAATCATCATATTCATAATCCACACCCCTCTTGAGTAAATAAATACCAATATTTCTTTTGATGAATAGGCATGCATCTATATTAAATTAAATATAGAAATACATATTCATAAAAAAAAGGTGGGTGGTAAAAAGGCACACTCTGAGAGTCAAATGAGCAGAGCCCAGAAGTTTAGTCACATGGGCCGAGCCCAAAAAGAAAGAAACATTACAAACATAATAAAATAAGTCCATCAAGTGGCCATAGCAGTGCCAACAGAGAACAGAGGGTCCCTGTCATCTGATTTATTCCCCCATACATCAACGGGGTCTGGAGTGATGTTAGGGGAGCCCAACCATCGTCATCTTTCTCTTTATCTTTGTCCTCCCATTGAGGTGAGATTGTTAATTCCAATCGTGGGAACCATTTAGTAGTATCCGACCAACCAGAACCACCACCAGAAGCATTACCAGAGGGCCACTTAGAAGTGTTTCAGCCACCCCCCGTCGTCCCTCCAAAAGGCCACCCCAAGTCAGCTTGTGGAGGAGGAGAAGGCGACAATCGAGGAGGGTGAGAGCCATGCCGAGGAGGAGCTTGAGAGTGGAGGCAAGAGTCCCTAGCAGAGCCACTTCGCTGTCAGCCCCATGAAGGCGATCGACCCCGAGAAGAAGTAGTCGAGGGAGGAACACATGCCACAGTGCAAGGGGCATTTCCCTAGTGGTCCAAGAGTTCCTTGAAGTGAGCAACTTCAAGCACAACTTTGTTTGATTGCACTTGAATTTACAAAATAACATTAGAGCAAATCATTGCTTTAGAATATAAAGAAATAAATTTATCAATTTGGTTGTGGGAAAATATGCAAGAATTTCTATCTTTCCAAATACTGAAGAGGATCTCCACCTTGAAAGCATGCCCAATTTGGGTATAATTAGTGGGAAAGCCTGAGAGAATCACCCAGCAAAACCATATGCCAAGAAAAATGCTCTAGCCTGGACGACCAAAAGAAGTCATGAATCCAATTCCACAACTGTTGAGCTCTGGTGCAAAACTAGAAGAGGTGCTTAAAAGACTCAACCTGCCCACAAAAAGGGAAACGAGGGTCCTGGACCCCAAAGTGGACAAGCCAAGACCCCACAGGTAAGCCTTGGAAAATAATACACCAAGAAAAGTGGGTATGTTTTGGCTCAACACTTGCAAACCAAATAGAAGAAAATATTTTGTGCCAAACAGACATTGAAGATTGGAGATGCCATCTCTGGTTCAAACTGTCAGTCATAGGAAAATGTGACGATAGCCACTGATAACCAAGCCAAGGCTTGTAGTTTTTGAATGGAATATTTGGGTACCACTTCCAGTCCTTCCACCAAGGCTTAGTGGCACATATACCCATCTTATGAAGCATATTAGTTGGAATAACATTCACTAGGCCATCATAAGTTTGACAATCATGGTTTTGAAAACCATACTAGGCACAAAAAGCCTCCCAAGGCAAAATACGCATAGTGGGTCTGTGAAATAAGTGTTGAAGGGTCTGGATACCCTTTTTGTGAAACCTAAGAGCCTTAATATTTAATATTTATGGATAAAATTTCAACTCCTAAATTTATGAAAAAATAATTAAAATATTAAATGCAATATTTTCCCTATTTTAAAATATTAGTCCACAAGAAAATAGGAATAAAATAATAATATTACCAAATTATCTTTTGGAAAGGGGACAAAATTAATTGGTCTTTGATTTATTTTTCTCTCCAAGAGATATTTACCCCTGTATAGGCCTTATGTTGATGATCATATCTATAGTTTATTCATCAAAATGATATTTCTTCTTTCTCCCTTATTCTTATTCCCACATAGACTTATGGATTTCATCCATAACAAATGTATTTAATTTTTTGTTATTATTTGGATATGCATACAAGTTTATGTCCCATTTGTTCATCCATTTGATTTTTTTGTTTCATCCAAGTTTTTTCTCTCATTCAAAACTTTTTTGGCAACAACCTTAGGCCATGCAATTGCCTTAATATTAAAGATAGATTTTCTAAGAGACAAATCATAGAAATCACCTTGATAAGGAAGTTACTTGTTTATACTCAAATAATCTTATAAGGAACCAATTTTTTTTATTTTGAATTAATTTGCAATATGACATTTTAGAATTCTCTCTATTTGTCTACATTTTATTTTTGAAGTGTTGCTAGCCCACAATTTACACCTCACAAAGCAATACAAAAATTACTAATAGTTGAATAGAATAATAATAGTTTTCTAATCTTACAATCGAACCTCTCTATTTTTATTTTTTAATGCAAGAAGAGCTCTCCAACCTACCAAAGTTCTCCTTCTATAAGTTTCCCAAGTTACCTATACTCTTTTAATTCTTTTAGGATAACCCCTTCAAAATAAAAATGTTATTTTTTTTAGTTGGAAAATACCATGGTCTTGGTCTTATTAGCATTAAATTGCATACCCACCTCCTTCTAAAAGTTCTCTAATTAATTTAAGTGCTCTTTTAGCCCTTGATAGAACCTTACAATAAAAATTGAGATTATCAACATAAAAAAGAAATATCACAACACACTCTCCCAAAAGAACACCATCACCTCCTTTTCTAATTAACCATTCTTGTAGCTCATTTAGATAGAATCAAAATATGGTAGGGGATAGTGGGTATCCTTTCTTGACTCTAATATCACTCCTAAAGCTTTGCAAAAAGTTTATTTGAGTTTTGATTTTTACTTGAACATGGTCATAAAGTCTATAAATTTTGACTCTATATCAGGGAAAACTTTAAGAAACCCCCCCTCAGCGAAGGTGTAAAATCCTGGCGAATCTTGTATACTTCCTGATAAAAATATTAATTTTAGTGGTGAATTTTTTCAGTTTTCGTGAAAAAAATAATGTCCATTGGAAAATCTTTTCTAATCACTAGAAGTATATGGAAAATCTTGGTGAAATGCAATTTTTTTAAAACCACTAAATTTTTACCATTAGCGATTAAAATCTATTTTCAAACCAATAAAATATTTTGATTGGCGAATTAAACCTATTTTCAAACCAAAAAAAATAAAATCCATTGGCGAATTAAACCTATTTTCAAATGATTAAGAAAAAAACATTGGCGAATTAAACATAATATGAAACTAATAAAAAAATGCAGTGGTGAAGTGTCGGTGCAAATTTTCCTAACCTTAGTTGCAAGACTGCAAGTCTTTCTTGGTCATCTTTGTAGTCGGTGGGTCGGAGGTTTCAAAAACTTGGAAACTTTAGACTTTGGTTCTAAGGTTCCAAGTTTCAGCGACCACGCAACATTATGGACCATGACCGTTTGATGAATTTTTGATTGACGATTGTAGTTGCATTCCAGAAGTATATATCTCAAGTACTAGAATTGTGAATTGAAACCTGCAGAATTACACTAGAACCGTTAGATTTCCAGAAATCAATGGTTGAGATTTTATTAATTATTTAGGTCTATCGGTCATCCTGCTCTTGTTTACCATTTAATATTGCCTAATTCAGACCAAAATATTTTATGACAAAGCCTTAAATCTTAGCTCTTTAATCCTGAGGGTCGAGTCTTGTCAACCTAGTGATGCCCCCATTTTAAATTATGCACGTGCATAAAATTTGTTTTAAAAGAGGGACCATTCAATGAATTTTCGATGGACGGCTGTAGTTGCATTTTGAAAGTATATCTCTCAAGCACTAGAATTGCAAATTGAAACCTACAGAATTACGCTAGAACCGTTAGATTTCCAGAAATCAATGGTTGAGATTTTATTAATTATTTAGGCCTGTCGGTCATCCTGCTCTTGTTTATCGTTTAATATTGCCTAAGTCAGACCAAAATATTTTATGACAAAGCCTTAAATCTTAACTCTTTAATCCTGAGGGTCGAGTCTCGTCAACCTAGTGATGTCCCAATTTTAAATTATGCATGTGCATAAAGTTTGTTTTAAAAGAGGGACCGTTCGATGAATTTTTGATGGACAGCTATAGATGCATTCCGAAAGTAAATCCTTGAAGCACTAGACTTGTGAACTGAAACCTCTGGAATAGCACTAGAACTGTTAGATTTTTAGAAATCAGTGGTTGAGACATTTAATTCTCTCTTTTCAATGCATCGAAGTACTCTACCTTTCATTTATTCTATTGAAATTCTTAATTTGGTTGTGGTACTGGGCGGTGGCGTGGATTAATACCATATGAATAGCAAAAAAAAAACCTATTTTCAAATGATTAAGAAAAAAACATTAGTGAATTAAACATTGTTTAGTAAGTGAAGGAGGCGTGGAAGTTTCCGTAGAAAGTGAACCAGAGAAACAATGGAGGCCAGTTTCACCTTAACATTGTGGAGGAAGCTAGACCCTTTTGTTGGAAAAGCATTTGTGAAGCGGCTGTGGGGTTTATTTCTCTTCAAGGATGTGCAGGTGGTGCAAGCAATTCAATTTATTTTGGGTAATGGCTTTGAAAAATTAAAGCACAGATACAAGACCAAAATGGATATTTATTTGTTGGTCATGGCTTGGGGTTTGGACTTAGGAGAACTAGTGGGTGTAGTGAGGAAATTCATGAAAACTCTAGTTCACAAAGATTTTTTAGAGGATATGGAAGGCATTCTGGAATGGGCGATACTAGGAGTGGGGCTTGTTAAGGTTGAAGGCATGGATGGTGGAGGCCTGAAGCTCGTGGATTTAAATCATCTTTATCAGGTGGCCAAAAGGACGCACCAAAGATCTATGGCGAGAAGGTGTGGAGTGCAGGTGGCAAGCACTCAAAATTTGCGTCGAGCTAATGGAGGTCGAGGAGGTCATAGAGAATCTCAAAGACATCGCTAGAGCAGAGATGTGTGAAAAGAAGGGTCTGCGTTTGAGGAAGAAGATGAAGACGGGTAATTCATCAAAGATGTATGAGTAGTACAAGTTTAAAAAAATAAATAGATTATTGTACTAAATCTTGTCTATGATTTTATTTTTTGGGGGTTATGCTCAGATTTTAGGCAGCTAGATTAGGGATTATTTGATTTGTTGGAAATGGAAACTGTGCTAGTTAATCAACTTTTTTGGTAGTTGATGGATGAACATAAATCTAAAGTATATTTTATAGCATTAGTTTAAAATTAGAATATTTTTTGGTAGTCGATGGATGAAGATAAATCTAAACTATATAATAGCATTTTGTTTATAGTGATTCTCAACTCTCTTTTTTTCAAGATAATACAACATTTGGTAACTTGGTTTTATTGGCGAGCATGTTGAAATTTTAGTTGCCTTTTACAAATAATTTATGTTTTTAGATAGATGAATTTAAGGATTAAACTATAAAAAAAACTCAACAACATTTATTTTATAGCATTTATTTAATATGTATGATTAATAAAATCAATAATATTTTAATTAAAAGATTTTATATAAAAAAATATAAATTAAATATTTTTTGACAGTTAAATTTTTTCATAAAACGTAAAGTGAGAGGCATTTAAATGAATAAAAACGTCACAAATTTTTCATAGGACAGGTAGGGGTGGCCTCAAATTCCAGGCCTGGCCGAGAGATAATAATTTTCCAAACTCCACATGTACTGATCGTAATTACCCATCGATCCTCCAGTCATGTCCACTTGCTAAAATTTGCCCGCGATCTTCACTTCATAAATGCACCATCCTTGCCACCTTTCCTATCTTAATTCACCAAAGTCAAGGTTTTGGTGCTTTTCCTAACCTTAGTTTGCAGGTCTTTCTTGGTCATCTATGTAGTCGGTGGGTCAAAAGTTTTGACAACTTCAAAACTTCAGACTTTGGTTCTAAGGTTCTAAGTTTCAGTGACCACGTGACATTATGGACCACTACCGTTTGATGAATTTTCGATGAACAACTATAGTTGCATTCCAGAAGTATATCTCTCAAGCAGTAGATTTGCAATTCTCAATCTTTTAGTTTTGAACATTTGAAGTGATTGATTGGACAACTCATAGCTTTAATGAAACAAGATTTGTAATTATTTCAAAATTCATATCGTTTGAGTGGCACTGGTAGTGCTGACTGGAGTCTGGTGATTTTAACAACTTGTCAGATTGAGGTACAATTTGCATGTAGCCAGACATCAATCAAATTAAATATTTTAATTTTTAATTGTACACGTAATGCTTAAGATACACAAATTGACTAAGTTGGTTTTTTGGTTTATGCAAATCAGGCTGGTAGTGGCACTAGTGGCCCATAATTTATTAAATAGGGTAGGTAATAGTTATAGTAATAATGTGACATTGTAATTCAGTTGTAATAAAATAAATGGTTATAAATTTACAGTAAAGAGTTATTCAAATCAGTTTTTCTTCCTTTGAGAAATTAAGTATTAATTACATGCAAAGGTGGAGTAAGTAGCCATTTATCACATTCCATTTGCAAAATTCGAAGTAGTGGTAGAAAATTCCAGAAAGGCAAGTTGTGGGCGAGGAGTAAAATGGAAATGTTGCTTGCGTTGGACACGGAGAAGCAACTGCAGGCCTTCAAAGGGGAAATAACCGATAAGCGACTGTAGGGGCCGATGAATTTGACCTATCCACTCATTCTCTAGGCAACCAAGTAGGTGGTTGAGCCAGAATTTCTGAAGGCTTATCACAAAGCCAGAGCAAATACAGAGATTCCAACAATGTTCTTAGCAATCCTTTTGCATATGGGAGTCTCAAAAGAGATAAACAAAAAATTGACCCAAATGGTCTTCGTGCACGCATTGTTGGATGCAACGCTAGATAATGTGGATGAGAATAGGAAAATCCCCATGCCACAAAACTACTACATGATGTGGATGAGAGGGAGAGAGGTAATGAAGTTTCCTTTGGTTCAAACCATTGACCTAGAAGGATTTGAAAAATTGTGGGCAAAAAGGGACCGTAGCATTTTCTTTCTCCTTAGGGCAGCAAAGCTGATGACCAATCTCCTGCTTGGGTGGGCAATGAGATACAAAAGGACAAAGGTCTGGAAGAGGAAATTGTAGCGGGTGATGATGATGATTGGGACCTTGGATATGGGGAAGAATGGCTTGCGAATGATCCCAAGGACCTAGAGGAAAATGCCAAAAGCCCAGTACACCAGAAATGTGGAGCAGACTGCCCGATGATTGCAAATTGCAAGGTGTACCTGAAACGCATAGAGTCAGAGGATGATGATGATGAAGAGGATGGTGATGAATGATAAAGTCTGGTTGGGTATGATTTTAGCTTTTTGTTGTCAAATAGAAATAGTAGCAGTAATAGGGTAATTGAGTCAATCCCAAGTCTTGGAGTCCCTGTACTTAAATTCAGGCCAATTTTGTAATGAATTCTATAATGCATGAAAATTTGGGTGGGCTAGTTGATCAGGGAAGGTCACTTGATAGAAAAGGCCTTCAGGGTGGTTTTTCGAAAAATAGATACTCATGTAATCCTTTTTTGATAATCAATACAAGGTGTTGCCCCTAGCATTGTTTTACCTAGAAAAAAATAATAATTGCATGCAAATTTAATAAAGTAAATGGTTGTGCTATTAATTTGACATTGTAATTCCTTTTATTAAGTCCTTTGCAACGTTAAGTGTTACTGTGCTATTAATGGTTGTGCTGTTAATGTGACATTGAAATTCCTTTTATTAAGTTCCTTTGCAATTGCAACGTTAAGTGTTACTGTGCTTAGTGCTATTAATGGTTAAAAGTAAAAAAACTTTAAAACACATGCTTAATATTTATATCATAAATTAGTCAATGGTTTGATAGAACATTTGATGTATCGTTGTAGACTCAACTTCAAGGGAGAAAATCAAGCTTAGTTGCTAGGCCTCCGAGTTTTATAACCATTTGACATGTCACATTGTCGTGGAGTTCTAAATTTTCATAACTACTCGATTCCCCAACTTAGTTCACTTTGTTGAGTAACTTAAGTTCATGCATATGTAACCTTTGAGTTATGGTGTGTGGATTTAGTCGAATTCAATGGGTTGGAGGTTTCAAATACATTGAAACTTCAGACTTTGGTTTTGAGGTTCCAAGTTTCAGTGACCACGAGACATGAAGGACTTATCTTGCCTTTCAAAGGGGAATTGGCTATGCAGCCCAAAAAATGGGCTTGATTTTCCAATTTGATGGAATTTATTAATTAATTAAAAATGTACTCTTTATTTTTAATTAATTAATAAATACCATCAAATTGTCAAATAAAGCCCATTTTGTGGGCTGCATAGACATTGCCTTTCAAAGGTGTCGTCGTCTGACATCTCAGCGAACACTATGTACAGAATGAACTTGAGTTGTCTTTTCAGGAATTTCCAAAAGCATACAGGTTTAAAGGCTATCTTTTCGAGGCATGAAATTGAATGTCACATTTAAAGCACGTCCTATCAACAATAACGGCATACGTGGGTGGCGTAGTTTTTCTCAGACATTTAGCCTGCATTCTTGTTTTACTCCACATTGATTGCACGTCTTGTCATTTTATATGGCTTGGCCTTGAAGGTGGCATATTTTTTCTCAGACATTTCCTTTCAAAGGCGTCGTCGTCTGACATCTCATTGAACGCTATGTATGGAATGAAATTGAGTTGTCTTTTCAGGAATTTCCAAAAGCATGTAGGTTTAAAGGCTATCTTTTCAAGGTATGAAATTGAATGCCGCATTTAAAGCACGTACTATCAACAATAACGACATACGTGGGTGGCATAGTTTTTCTCAGACATTCAAGCATACTTGTTGCTATTATTTCTTTAGGAATTCAAGCATCTCATTAGGCATAGTGAGCTCATGCAGTCTCAAATTGAAAATTGATGGCTTGGTGAGAGGGATACAGAGCTAGGACTTTTTAAATTGGAAGAATTTTGGGCACGTTTGGACAGTAAAGAAAAATCTACTGTAGATGTGAAGGTGTTTGAAAGTGGACTAGCTCAGGCCAGAGGTTTTCCAAAAGTAGTGCTAAGTGTTGACCTAATTTTTGCATGTGTGAGAAGGTACATTCCTGAAACCCAAGAAATCAAGGCCGTGGATGGAACCATTGTAGCTAAAAAATTTCCCAAGGTCATTTCTCAAGCATTGGAAATTCTAGAGAAGGCACCCATAAAGGAGATGTCTGTTGTAACAACTAACGAATATTTCAGGACTAATGAAACCTGGTGTAAAAATTCTATGGCCAAAGGGTGGTTAAAATCAGAGAAGAAAGGTATGTCTCAATTGCCCAATAAACTTAAGAGGACACATTTTAAAGCAAAAATTGTTGATGTTATTGCTTTACTTCATTGTATTGTTGGGAATGCACAAGTTGAATTATTTGAAGATTGGATGTTTCAGTTCATTTTAGTTAGCTGTGATGATAATGTGTTTATCGATTGGGCCGAGATAATTTGCTTTCACTTGCATGAGAAATTAGTTAAATTTTAGAAGACTACTACCTTTCATCTGTGTTCTTGTTTGATATATATCATTACTAGTCAAAGAGCTTATTGGCCAGGGTTGAAACCACAAGTACCACCAAGTCATGGCATGCCTGTGTATAAGTGTTATGCGTAATTTACCAAACAGGTTGGGATGGGAGAATATATTCTTGTTAATGATTCCTTTTTAATGGAAGTTGCGAGAAAGTTGGATGGAAACCCTGAAATGCATTTTTCCCTTGAATCAAAATCTCTGGTGTTGAAGTTTGGAAGTTTTTATATCAAGTTTGATAGTTTTTCTTATTTGAGAATTGGAGGTTACGAGAAGGCTCCACTTAAATTGCCTAAGTACCCTGAGGATTTACTGGTATTTTTGGAGGTCTGCAGACAAATGGCCATAGTAAATATAAAATACATGAATATGGGAAAGCGAGGGTATACCTTCCCGTTAGTTACTGGTTCTTTCTCTTGCAAAAGTAATCAGATGGCTAGGAATGTTGAAATGATTCTCAAAGAATACAATCTCCAGTACTTGTTTGTAAGAACTAATTTTGACAGCAAGGGCTTTTTGAGAAAAAATATGTATGCCTCCAACTCGTATCAACACCAACCTTCAATCAAAGATTTTTGGGAAGATTGTGCTGATGAAAATGAAGTTTTCAGAAGGGACCATATGAGGTTAACCCTTGAGCAAATACAAATTTTCGGTCTCTTTCCAAATTCCTAAAAATGTGTCTGAAGATTCGATGGTTCTTGATCTTGAATACGAGAAGTTTCCTAATAAATCACATCCCAGAGTTGACTGGGATAAAGATGAAGTTTTATATATGAGTAAACTAGCCAAACTAGTACTCAAAAGGACTCAAGATTGGTTGGAGGGAAAATGCCGTAGGGTTGTTGGTTCTATTCATGAACCAAAATCATCCTAGAAAAATGAGCAAGGATCTAGGCAAGTAGTTACTGGAGGTACATCATCGGCGAGGATAGTCATCAAGTCTTCTAGCGCCAATTCACAATCTGAGGGTGATGGTGAAAATTTGGAGAAATCAATTAAATCAAAATCAATATGTGAACAAGACAACCCATCCACCCCTGCTCTTAAAAAGAAAAATGTCCAAACAAAACCTGTGTCAGAAGATTCAGAGAGCATCTTTAAGCATATTGTTCAAGATAGTACTTTCCCGCCCTTGTCTGAAGAATCTTCTCCTCCTATAGAAAACATATCAATTATTCCTAGCGAGTCTAGAGAGGTTGTTCAAAGTGATAAAGCCCCTAGTCTAATAGAAAACTCTCCAGTATGGTTGAGGAAAGCAGTAGAAAAGAAGAGGAAATACACTCCTACGATATCCGCTGGGGCTGGAGTAGATACAGTGACAAAATTACTCCAATCTTCCTTAGGGCCCAAGAAAGCCCAAAAAATGTCAAGAATTTTGAATGATGTTGTCTCTGGTAATTAGGTGTTAGAATTTGCAGAACCTTTAAAAGATGTAGATGATGATAAGATAACCACAAATGATTATAAAATCATACATGTTGACATGGGTCCCCAGGCACTTGAAGGTGATGTATATCACACAGTTACTTAGTCAATGATTTAGCCAAGTGGGTAAAAGAAGAAAGGAAAGAAAGGGTAAAATTGCAATCTCAAATTTTGGATTTCAAAAACTTTATCTCTTCCATTGTTTCTCCCTTTTTGTATACTGAGGCTTCTAGTTCTCAAGAAAGAATTATTGATGAGTCTGCAATGCAGTTGATTAAGAAAAATTTAAATTATTCCAAGGCTGCTAGTGAGTGGATTGAAGAATTGTCTCAAGAAGTTATATTTTTTATTAGTAAATCTGTGATTTCCTACACTAACATTGTTGGTAAAAGAAAAGGATTAATAGCCGAAATATAGCAGGTTAGAAATGATTAAACCAAGCCGTATGTAGTTTCAGAAGAAATGAAAGAGTTAATTTCCATGGATCGATTAAATTTGGTAAATGAACAAATTATTAGTGATCCAAAGGAATTAGATCCTTCATGGCTTGATTCACTTAAATGGAAACTAAACATATATGATGACCTGGTAAAGGAAATCACAAAAGTGCTGGAGAAGTATTTGGATATGTTAGGAGAAATCAAGGGGAACTTTCATGATCTGCAAGTGAAGATAACAAATGATTTTGTTGAGAAAATTCTGGACACAAAATAAATCTGCTCAAATTTTAGAGAAGTTTGCAACAGAGAAGTAGCACATCTTGCTATGATGACTAAAAAATATTTCTCAAAGCTTGGGAAGCTGGAGCTTTATCTCAAAAAATTTAAAGTTGATGCAAAAGGAGGTCTGACACATTGAACGAGTATGAATTTGCTCTCAAAAAATGGAGAACTGGGCTTTAGATCACATTGACACTAGGCAACAGGGAGATTTTTGCAATCATTACCAGGTACAAGGAATATAAAGCCAAAATGAAGATGCAGGAGAATTTTTTGCGACAAGGAGAGAATGAGGAGCCGAAAGCTGATGAAATTGAAGTGGCTGGGAATGATGCATAGTTTATTTTTATCATTTTCATATACTTTCTTTAAAGTTGGCACTTTTAAGTTAATGATTTCTTTTAATTTTTGGTATGGTTACTTTCAAGAAACTGTTACCAAAGACATTGGCTATGTTTAAATATTGGTTCGACTGATGTGATTAGGCTCTTTTGAGCAAACTTTGATTTACTCATTAGGGAAAACTCTGTTATTTTGGCTATTATTTGTTATTTTAATATAGAAGACATTGGCGGAGTTAATGCATGCATAATCTTTGAGTTATGGTGTATAGATTTATTTTGTTTATACTGAATGTTTGCTAGTGTGATATCTATTATTGGGATGATAGATGATATAATTTTGCTATATTGTTATGGTGTTATTATCTGTGAATAAAATTTTTGCAGAGTAAGGGCCTTTCAATTTGTGAATAATTTAGGTGATTTGGTAGTTTAAGTTTGGTGGACACTGGATGCCTTTATAAGTTATTTATGTTGAACTGTTAGCTTCTGTTAGCTTATAACTTATAAGTTATGGATGTTGAACTATTAGCTTATGTTCAAGGAATGGATTAATAATATTCCTTTCAGTTATTTATCAAAGATTGTGTCAATGGTAATGCAATAGGAATTTATAAGTAGTGTGATAAGTGTTGTTCTTTAAAAATGATGCAGAATCACATATCAAATTGAATACAATATAATTTTTTTGGCTTTTCCTAACCTTAGTCACTAGTCCTCAGAGTTTTATAACCTTGTAGCGGAGTTCTAAATTTTCATAACTTACCGATTCTTTGACTTTTTTGATGGTTCACTTTGTTGAGTTGCAAGTCTTTCCTGGTCATCTTTCTACTTGGTGGGTCGGAGGTTTCGAAACTTCAGAGTTTGGTTCTAAGGTTCACTTTGTTGAAGCAAGAATGGAAAAGAGATAAAGAAAACTTATTATTATAACTAATAACACTATGAAGAAATGATCACTCACCTTTTCTACTCGGTGGGTCGGAGGTTTCAAAAACTTCAAAACTTTAGAGTTTGGTTCTAAGGTTCACTTTGTTGAAGAAAGAATGGAAAAGAGATAAAGAAAATGTATTATTATAACTAATAACACTATGAAGAAATGATCACTCACCTTTTAAGTCTACGTTTTTGGCTTTCGCTGACTTCCAAATGGAGAAGTAGAACCTCAGAAGAACAAAATGTGTAAGAATAAATGACACTTTCGATTGTATTTATATCAATCCATGATTCCATATTTGGCGAATTCCACAGATTTTTAAATGTTATATTAAATATTTGGTGAATCCCACTTGCTTATACAATGATACATTGTAATTTTCAAGGCGAAATGTGTCCTCAAATGTAATTATTTGTTAATGTTATTGGCGAAATAGGTCCTCATGAGCAACTATTTATAAATTTTAATTGGCGAAATGGGTCTTCACAAGAACTATTTGTAAATTTTAATTGGCGAAATGGGTCCTGATACAATGTTGTTTTAATAGTATTGGCGAATATGTAGGTGTTTTATTAAATTCTTTTGGGATTCTAGGCAAAAATATTAGTCGGTCCAATTGAAACGCGTAGTTTGAAAATGGCGAATTTGTTGCTTAAATATGCCTCATAAAAAAACTCAATGGTGAATGGACATGCATTGGACCTATACTTTGTAAAATCCGGGCAATTTGGACACCCTATTGGGAGCAAGAATTCACCAATTTCGACTTGGCCGATTCCTAGAATTCGCCAATTGGCGAAGATTCGCCACTAAAGTTTTCCCTGCTCTATATTGCTCTAGTACACCAATATCCTTCATTTAACTTTATAACACCCTCAAGAATCATGTTGAAATATTATTAATTTACACAGAACAAAAATACACAACTTCCTCTTTGTTGTTCTAATTTTTTAATGATATGCTTCAAAGTAATGTGATGATTTATTGTTAATTGTTTTGATTTGAGACCTACTTTCCCTTTAAATTACCTCTTATCTTTTTCTTCTACCTTCTTGCTAGTTATATGTTGAACCATGTTTCCAAACCAATTTACAAAGGATTGATCACGATGGTCTAGTATTTAGAAGGATTATTTACATTTCCACTCTTAAAGAGAGGTGCTACTAGATTGGTTGTACAATCTATTGAAACCTCACGTTGAATGATGTTGAATATTTTATTAATGTGAGGGGCAAGTTTTTTCATTCCCCATTTTAGGTATTCTACCTATAGCCCATCTATGTTGCAAGACTTGTATGCATTTATCTTCTTAATACACTCCTTAACTTCATGCAAAGTGAATATTTTTTTCGTGTTGAATGTGGGAGGGGCCTCTTCCCTAATTTTTATTTGTACAATTTCTTTGCATATTTTATCCATTGGGTAACTATAATGTTATTCTCTTTTTATTGTTTTATTCATTGAAGTTCCCTCCAAAATATTGTTGGATCATTCTTCCCTAAATGTATTAGTTCTCTCATTTTGTTCTCACAAACTTTATTTTTTCTTGTACCGTCTACTTGTACAAATTTTGTTTGTCTCCTCTTTACTTGGATCTTTTAGAGCTCTGTTTATAGCCTTACAATCTTCATCATACCAACCATTCGTTATAAAACAACTTATTTATTCTTCCTTTATTGTCCTATTAAATGTTTAAAGTACCATTTAAATTATATTTATTAGCTCATAGCTTCGAAACCTTATATTTTTGCTCATTTTTCCTCTTTTTTGATTTTTTTTCTTTAATGCTTCTTTGAAGATAATTTTTTTTGTTAATATAATAATGTCAATTTTTTAGAGGTTGTTGATTGGATTCAATTTTAATGCATGCTATTTTTTTACCATGAAAACTTTATGCATAATAGGATATGATCCAATTTTAATTCTATAAGAGAATGTTAAATCACTACCTTCACTAAATTTTGTGAATAGATGTCATAATCAACAATGCTTGTTCTATTGTAAGTTTTACACATATAATATCTTGAAAAAATTATTAATGTCTCCTTCATCCTTTGAACATCTTAATAATTTATGGTTTTCCTCTTCATCAAACCATAAATGATTGTTATGTTTCTTGCTACATAAAATTCTATTTTGATCATTTGTTATCCCTACATTCAAATTTCCTAAGGGAATTGCTTCTTCATGTTGATATTACATGATAATATCTTTTTTAAGGTTGTGTATGGGTCCTCACCATCTATCACATTTTTTTTTTGTAGGATTTTGAAGCCCATGGAGTAAATAACAAGCTACAATTTTGTTGTGTCTTCTATTTTTTTATTATTTTAATCAAAATTTATTTCTTATTTAATTTTTTTTGTCCCAAGTTTCTCTTACACAAAACCCATAAAAAACTTGTATTTGAATATTTAGACCAAAACCACTTTTCCTAGGTTTTGATTGTTTTGTGAACATATATCATTGTTTACATCATGAGTAACTTGCTACCTTTGAGGTTTTTTTGTTTTTATTGTCAATTTAATTTTTAGTTTGCTTATCTTTAGGTGATTTCTCCCCCATTATAAATAAGCAAGAATAAAATATGAAAAAAAAATTCATAAAATATGTGAATAAGAAATTACACTTGCCTAAATTCCCCAGTAGAGAAAAGAAGGGTTAGCAGTATAACCCTAGAATTTAAATAAAAGATTCATTTGTGAATCCATTCTTGTCAACATTCGCATAACACATGTACCCTACCTAATGCATGAACATTATATATGTTTTAATATCCACACTTGCCTAATCCCTATTGAAATCCTACCTCAAAACCTTCTTTGAAAGCTATTATAGTCTAGGAAGCACTAAAACTCTTGAAAACCTCACTTAAAAAAAATGAATTTAGTTGTAGATAAATAGGGGGAATTAAAATTATGTAGCCTAATGAGACACATGGCTACACCTATTTCCTTCCCTCATTTTTACATTTATAATTTTTAAAAACAATATAATAAACAAAAATATAATTTAACAATTTATTTAAATAAGTTAAAAATTCTAAAAAATTTGATTAGTGGTGATAGATTTAGTTATTAGTCTATTTTTTGTTGCTTTTATGCATATTTTAGACACTTTTAGATATATTCTATCTTTTCATGTTTATTATACAACCTTGGACCTAAATCATAGTAATGGAAATATGGCTATGATATAATAGTATTGCATGGTTTATATGTAAATATGTATGAAATGTGGATGGAATTATGTGTTTAGTTATGGTAGATAGATTTATGCACATGTTTTATAGATTAACCATTTTGTATTCAAGGAGAAAATATAGCCCATAGCAACTGAAGCTATAACCCACAACAAAAGGAAGACTAGGACAATGAAATAGGGGAAGTGCCATATCAAACTGAATGCAATAAATACTGTATGAAGACACTTGATGGAGTTGAACATGCATCATTATGACAAGTTAATAAAGCATTGGAGAAGAAATCTTTTGCTAATAGGATTTTGCATAACTGTTTGTGTGTTTTACATGCAAATTTGTTTCACAAAGTTTTAGTTCTATTAGGATACTTCTTTCTTTTCAGTTATAGTTTGTACAATTCAATCTTAACTATATGCTCTGATATCTAGGAGTGGAAGTTAATGATTACAATTGGTTGTTACTTGAAATAAACTCCCTCATGCTTGTATATAGTCGGTGGTTGTGTCCTTAAAGTAGTTAGTTGATTTTCAATATTTTGTTATCATTTGCTTTTTAGTTTCAATTATCAATTACAAACATGTTGATTATTTAGAATGATTTCATTAAATATAATCTGTGAAGAAGATTTTGTGTAATATTTTGTGTTACGTAATGAATGGAGTTCAATTTTACATGGATGCGTAGAATCTGATATTTAGATTTGGTTCTAGTTAAGTGAGGACAACCACTTGAGCAGGCTACTCAAGGTGACTATTCTTCACTTCATTTATAGTTGTTTATTTCTATTTAGTAGATGCTTTTTTTTTATCATTACTTCATCAACTACATGCAAGCTAAATTAGAATCTCATACTTTGATTATTAGTAATGAATACTCATGGGAATGCATGCATTGGTTAATCGGTAGTACTCGAGAGGTTATAATAAGTATAGTTGTTAGTTTTGATAAGTTTTAAATTGATATAGTAATACTTTATTAGCAGTAGTTCAGTTACATGTTAAGTTGTAGGCACCCATAGCCATTAGTGCTAGTTTTTTTTTTTTATTGTTTTGCAATTCTATGAGTTTCTAGCAAGTAGAACACCTTGAATAAGATAACTTAGGTAGCCTCAAGTCTTTGAAGGCACATATAGTGCAACACCATCACAAGTTTACAAGCCTTGGGTTGACACTTTAATGTAGTCTTTACAATGTCGAGTGGATTGTTCAGCTAGATATACCTCTGAATTGTGTAGGTTCTACCAAGTTTGCAATACATTAGTTTAGACTCTACATTTTTGGCACTGTTGTCGAGGATGGTGCTATCTTCATAGTTTTTGAGTTTTCATAGTTTAATTTTATTTTCAACATTAGAACTATTAGACTTACTCTTTTTCACAACACTATAAAGATACACTAACACTTTGCAGGACCACTACTATATAAAGCCATATTTCATGTATGTGGAGGTAGAAAGATTATTTGGGTAGATTCCTTCCCTTTGCACGCCAAGAAGCGATAGTAGAAATTGGTGAATCCAATACTTAGAGCGAGGGTAATACTAAAGAAAATTCCCCATCACCAACCTCTAATACACTTACAGAGGGGACATATCGAACCATGGATGATGGAGTGGATGATCCTGAACTTGTCACCTTTGAGTTCCCAATCACCAATGAGGAAAGGGCTGCTATGTTGAAGAATATCCCTCCTTCAACCTTACCAGTCTTTTATGGGTTAATGATTGAGGACCCACATACATTTCTGTTTGAATTTGATGTCCTATTCAGGAGTTATGATTGTAATTATGATGCTCATAGGCTCAAACTCTTCCTTACCACTCTAAAATATGCATCCCTAAGATGGTTTATGGGATTAGGCAAGGATGTTGTTCCTAATTTGGATACCATGAAGACATTATTCTTGGAGAAGTACCAAGACTATTACATAGGGGACTTGATAGGAGGAGAGATGAAAATTTCAGAATGTCACATAAGGAGGATGAGCCATTAGAAGATTATGTGGAGAGATTTTAGTTTTCCTTGAAGAAAAACCCACAGAACGAGTTATCTAAAGAATCCCTCAAGTTATTATTTTTTAGGGGAGTCAACGAGGACTGTATGGATGCCCTCAACCTCATTGGACAAGGGGATATATCTCAAATACCATTTGAAGACATCTGCAATGTTTGTAGGAATTACTCCAAGACCTTCACTAAGAGACTAAGAGGAGATAGGACATCCACTATTGGTAAATCATCCACAGGGATTTCAAAGATAGAATTCAACAATTTATTGTCCAACATGAAGGGGGACATTATTAGTCACTTGGAAACTAAGTTGGACACTCTCCACATCAAGAAGAAGCGAGAGGAAGTTGAAGTGATGCTCGTTGAATACTGCCTAAGCTGTAGGTAAAGGAAAGCAAACTATAAATGCAAGAAGGTGGCTTGTATTCAACAAGACAAAGTTGAGAAACTAGATTTTCGGCCACTTGAAGGAGAGGATGGACAACTCTTTTATATAGCTCAAAGAAGGTCATGGAAATAAAGACAAGGTATACCACAAGTCCCTCTTAGCTTCAATTCATCAATTCCCATTGTAAATCAAAACTTTTCTTCTTGGAACTCTTAGCCTTGGCCAACAAACCAAAATCAATGAAAAAATCCTCAACAATGGCTACAACCCCAACAAAATTGGAATCAATAGTAGCCAAATCCTTGGTCACAACAAAATTTCCAAGGTTCCAATTACAATCCCCAATGGCCAATACAACAAAACCAGTGGTAGCCTCAATGACAAAAAGGTCAATAGTGGTAGTTGCAAAAGATGAACTATTAGCAGCCTATGCTTCCTCCTCATTCCCAACAACAAGCCATTACACCTCCATAAAATCCTACATCCCAACCACCTAAGCCACCAAAAATACCTACCTAGCTTGTAACTAACTCTAAAAACAAGCCTATCCAATAGGCTTATACTAACGAAGCTATGCAATGCCTCACTTATGAGGTAGAGGTGAGTGATCTCCTCCTTAGATCAGAAAAGCAACTTACTAGACCTTCATCCCCTCAAATCACTGAGATGGAGGATGAGGACCCTACAGTTGAAGCTTTAGACAAAACACCTTTGCAACCTAAGTCAAATCAGGTACACCAAACTACCTCAAGTCCAAAGCCTCCTTTTCTTGAACACTTAGCCATTCAAAAGCATCACACACAAGCCGAGACAGACTTGTTGGGTCAACTTAGGGATGTCAATATCAATATCCCTTTCATCCAAGCTATTAAGGACATTACAATCTATACTAAAGCAGTCAGGGACCTATGTCTTAAGAAACTAGGAAGGAGAAGGAAGGATCCTCAGATAGTACATGTCCTAGGAAACCTTGCAGATATCATGTTAGGGAGCATAACTATTCCTAAATGCACAGACCCTAGTGGTCCAGTAGTGGACGTTAAGATTAATGGGACCCTTATCAAGAACACCTTGATAGAATTAGGGGAAATGATCAATTTTATGACTAAAGAAACAACATAGTTACTTCAGTTAGCCAACCTTAGACCTACACAAACTATTTTACAATTAGTTGATAGGTCAATAGTCAAGCCTAAAGGAATCATTGAAGATTTATTTATTGCATTAGATTCTTGGGAATATCCTACCGATTTCATAGTGTTATGGCCAAAGTTTAATCTTGTAGGATACCCACTCATCCTAGGTAGGCCATGGTTAGATACAACTGATGCATTTGTAGGCTGTAGGTTTGGAAATATGATAATATCTAATGGGACAGTGAACAAGAAATTGGTCCTCTATCCTCCAGCCCAACCTTATGTTGATCTTGAGCAAACTATTTGGCCCACTTTAGATGAGAAAGATAATTATTCCTTGTAGACATTGGTGACCATAGAGCACATCCCTCTATTGGATGATCAAGATGAAGATGAACTCATTTCTCACACAATACATAATGATTGCAGTAGGAGCCTGTAGTAACATGACTATCTCACATGCCTACAAGACCCCTTGCAAAGTATTATACCCACCAATTCCTCATAATAATATCTCATATTTTTCATTCCTTATTGCCACAACGGTGTGTACCAATCATTCCATTCCTTGACCTCTCATATGTATAAGAATCATCCAAGGAATTAGAAGTCATGCCAAGAAAAATGCTAAACATAAATAATGCCTTGATTGAAGAGCAACAAAATTCCCTGCACACAGTGCTGCAGGCACATGCAACAACATATGCATGGGATTACCATGATATGAAAGGCATAGATCCTGACTTATGTGTGCATATGATCTATATCAATGATGGTTATATACCCATTAGACAACCTCAACAACGAATGAACCATCCTTGAGAGAAATAGTAAAAGATGAACTTCAAAAATTCCTTGATGCAGGCTTTATTTATCCTATATCTGACAATGAATGGGTCTCACCTTTGGTCATTATTCCCAAGAAAGGTGGAAAATGGAGAGTTTGTGTAGATTACAGGGAACTAAACACAACCACTAGGAAGGACCACTTTCCATTTCCCTTTATAGATCAAGTGCTTGATTCTTTAGCTGGGAAAAAGTATTTTTCATTCCTAAATGGTTTTAGTGGTTACAATAAGATTAAAATTGCTCTAGAAGATCATGACAAAACTACATTGACATGTTTTTGAGGTACTTATGCCTACTCTATTTTTCCCTTTGGTTTATGCAATGCTCCAACTACTTTTTAGAGGGAAGTGCTCAACATCTTTTTTGATTATGCTTATGACTATATGGAGATATATGGATGATTTCACCACATATGGAGAGACTTATGAGGAAGCCCTTAGCAATCTAAAAAAAGGTATTAAAAATATGTAAAGAACACAACTTGTCACTCAACAATGAAAAGTTCTTTTATGATGATGACATAGGGCATTGTTTTAGGGCACTTTATATCCAGTGCAGGGATTCCGGTTGATCCACATAAAATAAAAATTATTTCTACATTACCTATTCCACAAAAGCAAAGAGATATCAGAAGTTTCCTTGGCCATGTAGGATACTACAGGAGGTTTATTAAATACGTTAGTAAGATTATTGCACCATTGTTTGTTTTGCTAAGTAAAGACATTGAATTTGACTAGACATTAGAGTGCCAACACTCCTTTAAAGAGATGAAGAAAACCTTGACTCAAGAACCTATTTTGAGGGGGCCGAATTGGACCTTACCCTTTCATATGCATACAAATGCTTCAAATTTTTCTATTGGAGAAGTTTTGGATTAGAAAGAAGGTAACAAAGAGTATGCAATTTACTACACTAGTAAGAATCTTCAAGGAGAAAAGCTAAATTATATTTTTACTGAAAAGGAGATGCTAGCAATGGTATATGCCATCAATAAGTTTAGGCATTACATCACTGGTTATTCAGTTTTTATCCATACAAATCATACAACTATCAGATATCTTATGAACAAACCTATAGTAGGAGGACGATTAGTCAAATGGTTACTCCTTCTACAAGAGTTTGATAGTATAATAGTGGGAAAACCTGGTAGGGCTAATGTAGTGGAAAATTTTCTATCAAAATTGCCAACACAATCAGCTAAAGGGGTAGTGGATGATTCATTTCTAGATGAACACTTATTTTCTCTTAATGTACATGTACCTTGGTATGTTGACATTGTAAACTATTTAGTAACAAGGCAGATTCCATCACACTTTTCTCCAAGGGAAAAAAGATAGCTGGTACACAAGTGTTTTCCATACTCTTGGATATCAAGTTATCTATTTTACATTGCCCTTGACAACATCATGAGAAGGTGCATAAGGGAAGATGAAATCTTTGATAGCACGAAGGATTGCCATGATGAGCCATGTGGAGGTCATTTTACAACAAAAAGAACAACATTTAAGATCCTCACAATTGGTTATTATTGGCCAACTTTGCACAAGGATTCTGTTAAATACACAAGGAGTTGTGATAGGTGTCAAAGAATGGGTAAACCAACAAGGAGTGATGAAATGCAATTACAATCTCAGTTAACACTAGATCCCTTTGAAAAATGGGGTTTAGACTTTATTGGACCAATCTCACCTACTTCTAACAAAAAGGAATACATTCTAGTTTGCATTGACTATCTGACTAAGTGGGTAGAAGTAAAGGCCTTACAGTTTGCCAAAGATGGCAATGTGGATAAATTCTTGTATAAGGATATATTTACTAGGTATGGAGTATCTATAGAAATATTCATTGATCGGGGTCCATAGTTTACTTTAGACCTCATCACCAAACTAGTTGAAGAATACCAAATTAGGCACAAAAATTCTACAACTTATCACCCTTAGGCCAATGGTTAAGTGGAGGTTACTAATAGAGAAATTGAAAGTATTCTAACCAAAAAAATGCAATTACATAGGAAAGATTGGGTTGCAAGGTTACCAAAAGCAGTATGGGCATATAAAACAACTTGGAAGACAACAACTGGTTTTACACCCTATGAACTAGTCTATGGAAAAACAACAGTCCTTCCAATTGAGTTTGAATATAAGACATTAAGAACAATAGTAGAGCTGTAAATGGATTTAACGTCAACTCAAAAGGAGATGTTACACCATTTAAATGGATTGGATGAAATTAGGATGGAGGCAATCCATCACACTGATGTAGTACAACAACAAAGGATGAAGTGGCATGACTAGTTTATCAAAACAAAGGAGTTTAATGTAGGGGACTAGGCATTGTTATATGATTCAAGGTACAAAGACTTTAAAGTGAACTCGAATCTAAGTGGTTGGGACCCTATGAAATCATTCAAGTCTATCCTAATGGAGCAATCAAGTTGCACACCATAGATGCAATTAGATTCTCTCTTCTGGTTAATGGCCACAGATTGAAGTTGTATAAGAAACCACTATAGAAAGACAATTTCATTTTCTCCTTGTTTTAGTAATATGGTGCTCGTAGTGATCCAGATACAAGTTCAGACACACAAAGTGATATTTCAGTAGCACATGACATACCAAGTACTTTAGGTGACCCAGTGATTGAGCTACATAGCTCAATCCTTGAGATCACTTGGGATTACTTTCTTATTTTACCTCACAAGAACACACATCATAGTTATAATGATGTTCATATTTTCTCCAAAGGGACCTATTTTATATTTTTAGTTGCTACAAACTCATAAAGGGTCCTGATGCCATAGGGACCTGTAGTGTAATAGTTATCAACATTTAGATATGACCTGATGCAAAAGGTACCTATAGTGCCATCTAGCCAAAAAAAATTCAAATCACTTGGAACCACATTAACTGTAGTTCATGTGCCTTCACCTGAAACTTATCACATGTAGTATCCATCCTTTCATAATAAGTACCCACAACACACTTCTTTAATTTCTTGCTGCCAATTCAAATTTTGAACATTTGAACTATCACATCACCAACTATTATATGTCTAATCCGTTACATCTGCCACCTCATAATTCATTCAGCTGTAGTTATTTTTGGTCACATCAAATCATATTTTAGATACATGTTATTCAATTTACACGTGCGGCGATTAGTTAGTCCCTTCTAGCAGGTAGGCAAGGTATATTATCATAATTACTATAGATTTCTTAAAGATTTCATTATGTGTTTCAAATAAAATTATGTATGCAAAATATTCATACCATTACATTCCATATTTTCTAATCATAACCTTGCCAAACATGAGTTGAAGTGAGGTCACTTCAACCATTTAGTTGGGGGGAGGGTATAACTCAACCAATTTTTTTCAAATTCCACCACCTAAACTAAATGCAATAGATAGATATGACATGCAAAACCCTCCTAAAATTACATCTACTTTTTGCTGATACTTTCAATTTCCAATTCCCAATCCTATGAACTTGAGCTAAGTCCAACCCTGAGTCAAACCTAAAACATATTTTTGAGCTTAACTAAGTTGATACTAAGAAGGGGAGTTGTAGTTATGGTATGGTAATGAAAGTGCATGAGGAAACGACGAAAAAGAGAAGGGTTTTGAAGGTGGTGGAGTGGAATTGAGATGAATTTTCAAGGTTAACACATTGAGAAAAGTAAAGAGAGTCATAATGGTAGGTGATTTTATAAGGAGAGATTCGTCGACTCACAAAAAAATACTGGAAGATGCAATGGTCTTACCTATTTTTACTAGAGTTGGCTGGCTTGATTATTTCTTAAAACTAATAGAATTCAACAATGATATAGCAAGAAGGTTTGCAGCTACACTGGAGCACGATGAAGCAATGGTGAAAGGATTATCCGTGGATACATTTGAAGTTTCCATATCACAAGTTTCTGGGTTACCTAGAATTGGAGCAAAGTTTCTAGTAGATGTTGATGCAGTTGCAGCCAGAGAGGAATTCTGTGAGTGAGGAGAGAATTTGGACTCATCTTCATAAGGTACAAAGAGGCTCTCTCTTCCATGGTTATGGGATAATTGCACATCCTATATTGTTAGATATCTTACCTGTGATGGTAGGAAAAATCTTTTGTATACAATACATTTTAAATTGCTTAGTCACCTTCGACACAATAGGTTGGTAAATTTTCCAAATTTCCTCTATAACATGTTGAAAAGAATGGCATTAGAGTATCAAAGGAAAAAAATTGACACTACCTTATCACACCATTGTTTTATTTCCTTATTAGTAAAAATAAGTTTAAGAATTTATTACCCACAGGTAGACTAGGAATATTTTAAGAAATGTGGAGATATTAACAGTTTACTAGAAGCCCCTGCCTAAGAATTTAGATCCACAAGAAGAACCTGTAAGAGAAATTCCTCATGTCTCACCTACGACTTCACCTACCCATAGCCAAGGTGAGCCAGAGGAGCATAATGAGCCAAAGTCTAGGTCACTAGTAGTGGAAGAAATTCCATTTTCTTCAAAACCACCAAAACCCAAGACTAGAAGAAGCAATACATCCATTACATCCACACCTTCTAAAACATAAAAGATGGATGTTCAAAAGAAGAAGCATGTTGCAAAGGAAACCACCATACCTAGGCATTCAGGCAGATTAAGGAAACAAGGTTTCATGAGGGGAAGTGTGGATAAAACTAAGGAAGAGGAAAAGGGAAAAGAACAATAGGAGGAAGATGTCATGTAGCAGAAACAAACTCTGAAGGGATGGGAAATATCCCTGGTAATGTAAATGCACCTATGAAAAGGAAGAGATATGTGTCTACTACTTCTGATTCAAAGTTAGAAGATGTGTTTGTCGCTAAGAAAACACAAAAGAAAACCCTAAATAATCTGACTTATGAAGACTATTATTGTCTGGGGGGTGGTAATGACCAGTTTATGGAAACAAAGGAAATGCATATAGAAGATAGAGATGTCAAGAAAGACCTTCAAGAAGCCTTGGATAGAATCAAACATTTGAAAGAGTTAGTGTAGAGCTATGAAATGAAAGAAAAGGAAAGGGAGATCATAATACAAGAATTGGAAGAAAAATTGCAAACATATGGCCATAGTACAAAATTGGATTCATTGGCATAGTTGGCTATTACTAAAATAGGGGATGGAGAACTTGCAATACCAAATCAGGGACCTCCTCGCATAAGAACTCCAATTCACCATACAACCTTGTCTTTGTGTTATTAGCTATGAAGGGTGATTGATGAGTTTGCACAAGCAAAAGAAAAGTGGAAGAAAGAAAGAGAAACGTTAATTGAAGAACATACTAAATTGCTGGAAAGAAAAGAGATGGAGCTCAGAAAAAAAATAGTCAGACTAGAGGAAGTGGTAGAAAAAGTTGCACAAATCATAAGATGTAGGCCTCTAGCAAGGACATATGCACTATTTCTGCAAGAAAGATTTCATAGTTTTTAGTTCAGTAGGCTAATTATTAATGAGTCAGTTGGGATGAGCAATTAGTTTTGGTTTCTTAATATTTTTGCTAATTCTACACCAAAGGAGCAAGATCAATTGTGTGAATTCTATTTACATAACTATGTAGTGCCAAAAGAAAGAGTGGAATCCTTTGATATTTGTAGGGGATCTCCAAGTAAGAGCACTAGCATCTTATTATAGGAATGAACAATTCAAGGGAGAAATAATGGAACAATATGAGGAGGGGAGAAATTAGTTGCTCTCCACATAAGGAAAGAATCTAAAGACCCTGATGTAGTTCTAGATGAATGGTTGAAGCTCCTGGACCATAAGGGTGTAGGAAGGAAAATTATGAAACTAAGAATAGAGGATTACAAAAGGATGCAAACATTAGCTATAGGAATGGGACAACAATGTTATAGTAATATGCAGATTAAATGGAATAGCTTGACCCCAGAGTTGCAGAGAAAGGAACCTCATTCCACGTACAATTTCACCACCATTCTTGAAAGGGTACACAGATACATGAGAATTGGTGCTGGCATAGGAATTCATTGGGTATCCCTTACATTTCATCAACCTATGCTACTCTATCTAGTTCCACATTGGACTAGGGAAAAAGGTAAGGAATGTGAGAAATTTGGGATTATCAGAATGAGACAACTTGCAACTTATAGAGGTTTCTACTTTAAGTAGATCAAGGGGGTTGATGCTATTATGGACCTTAGAGAGATCACCTTGCGATATAATCTCTACCCCTAGTGTTTTGCTTGAGGATAAGAAAAAGTACCATTGGGGGGAATGATGGGTTCAATTATTAGCCTATGTACTATTGCTTTTATGCATACTTTCAGACACTTTTAGATATGTACCTTTCAGACAATACTCCTATGTTATGCTATCTTTTCATGTTTATTATACAACCTTGGACCTAAATCATAGCAATTGAAATATGGTTATCATATAATAGTATTGAATGGTTTATATGTAAATATGTATGAAATTTCGATGAAATTTTATGTTTAATTATGGTAGTTGGCTTTGTACACATGTTTTGTGGATTAACATTTTTGCAGTCAAGGAGAAACTATAGCCCATAGGAATTGAAGTTGTAACCTGCAACAAAAGGAAGATTGGGACAACGAAATAGGGGAAGTGCCAAATCAAATTGAATGCAATAACTACTGTATGAAGACACCTGATGGAGTTGAGTGTGCATCATTATGGAAAGTTAATAAAGCATTGGAGAAGAAAAACTCTTTTGTTAATAGGATTTTGCATAACTATTTGTGTGTTTTACATGCAAATCTGCTTCATAGAGTTTTAGTTTTAATAGGATTCTTCTTTCTTTTCAGTTATAGTTTGAACAATTCAATCTTAACTATATGCTCTAATATCTAGGAGTGAAAGTTAATAATTTCAATTAGTTGTTGCTTGAAATAAACTCCCCTGTGCTTGTATATAGGCGGTGGTTGAGTCCTTAGAGAAGTTAGTTGATTTTTCAATATTTTGTTATCAATTGCTTTTTAGTTTCAGTTATCAATTATAGACATGTTGAGTATTTAGAATGATTCTATTGAATACAATTTGTGAAGAAGATTTTGTGTAATCTTTTGTGTTTTTATTATAGGAAAAACAGGTTTTGAAGGGGCCTCGAAACCCTTTACAAGAAAAATTGTTGCTTCATCACATAATCAAAAATAGAACAAGCAGCCAAAAAGTAGCCAAAAACCAACACACAAACAACTAGAAAAAGGCACAAAAAACAAAAATAAACTATAGATTTTTAAGAATGTCCATCGCTTCAAGATCACTATTGTTAGTGTGAAAGGGGTACTTTATCTAACTAGTTCATTCTTAGCTAGTTCTTCACTAAAGTCCTCTTCAGACTAGCTTAACTTTACATAGGGATAAGGTGGTTGAGCCTTTAATGACATGAGTTGTCACACCTCATAGGATGCCAACACTTGTCATAATATGGTTGCATCTATCTCTCCCCTTGGCCTATATAACCAAGAAATTTCCTTTGTAATCTCAATTCTCAAGCTGAATATAGCTTTGCATTCTTGAGAGAAATACAATTTATTCCTCCTCATATTTCTAGTTTTGCTTTCCTTTAGTCATTAGATTCCTAGGTATGCTAGTTAGCAAATCTCACATGGTATCAGAGCAGTTTTTGAGTTGTGGGTCAACAATCCTTTAGGAAATTTGAGAGTGTAGAGTTTGTTTTTCATAGCACTGAGTATGCTCTTCTCTTGCATCCTCAGATGATTTGGAGAATAAGAAAAGTGTGAAGAAAACATTAGTTTCTGGGGGGTTCATGCATTGAATTGTCAGTTATAGGTCTTCTGAAGCTTCTTGGAGAGATTCTGAGCCCATCATTGAGTCTAGAGCAACTGAAACATTCAGATCTGCCCTTTATTTTTCCTGAAACGAACACTGGAGGCTAGATATACAACAATTTGAAGCAGGAGGTTCATTGCTAGATCCAACAAGGAGCCATCATTTCAGAGCATTTTGGGTCAAATCCGACCCTGCCATCATGCTCAAAAGGGCCGAAAATCATAAAATTGACTTTCAAAACGTCAATTTTGGACAAAGTTGCCAGATAAGACATTTTTTTTTGTTCAAGGAGCCATTTGACCCCCATGAACAACTAATTTGAAAAATAATATATTTTTTTAATTTTAAAATAAAAATCATTTTATTTGGTTTCTTTGTTTTTTCAAATAAAAAGATATTTTTGATTTAATTTTTTTTGCAAAATATATATTCATACAACTATTTTTTTCTTTTAAAAATAAAAATAAAATATTTAAAACAAAAACTTTTAAAAATTTTGTTTTTCAAAGCAAACAAAAAAACAATAATTTTTTTTAAAAGTGCATACGATTACTTCATAGGTACAAGGCAAAGCGTCTTGCCAAGTACCTTGGTACCTCACGATCATTGCTCTAGCGAGGAGTGTGTTGTTGCAACCCGGTACTTCTTTGCTATTACATCGACCATCGGGACCTTAAACAATATTTTTGTGTTTTTTAATATTTTTTAATGCTTTTTAATATTTAAAAACAACAAAAAATTTAAAATCAGCGGTTTTAATTTTTTTTTTATTTTTTCAATATTAAAATCTAAATTATTTTCACATCTGCCGACGCATTATTTAATATGACCAACAATTTTAATCTTTTTCAATATTTTTTAATTAAAAAAATAATTTTAAAAAAATCTGCCACAGTTCTTGCCAACAATTTTATTATTTTTAAGATTTTTTATATTAAAAAATATCATTTTTTAAAATCACGCCGACACTTTTTATGATTTTTTAATTTTTTTTTAATTAAAAAATATAAAATCTCATAAGCCACCAAATTTGGAGGAACATTTAGCGATAGTTAAGTTGGAGGTCCGCTAAATTTATCTAGCAAACTATTATATTTGGCGAAGTTTTTGGTGGAGTTTTTGGTGGACATCTATCTATGGTGGACTGCTAACTTTGGCGGTAGTTCCGCTAAGTTTGGT
>VDFB02267010.1:30315-48245 GCA_007258455.2 Sequoia sempervirens | reverse complement strand
TAAGCTTTCAAAAGATCCAATTTCAAAAGAAAACCAACCTTTTTATTCACAACTAAAGAATGAATATTCTCATGCACAGTAAGAACCAAATCAAGAATTTTCCTTCCAGGAACAAAGCCATTTTGTTGGATTGAAATAATTTGAGGAAGAATATTTTGAAGTCTAACCATCAACACCTTGGACACGATCTTGTAGACAGAGTTACATAAACTAATGGGGTGAAACTCATCAAAAGAGAGGGCCCTCGATTTCTTGGGGATAAGAACAATGAAAGAAGCATTAAGTTCCTTTAGGAGGCTACCACTACTGGATAATTATTTCGTAGCATTCACCACATCCCTAGCCACAATATCCCAAAAGGACTGAAAGAAAAACATAGGGAACCCATCAGGGCCAGGTGCTTTGTTACCTTCAAAAGAAAAAAACAACACTTTGAACCTCATCCTCCGAAGGAATGCAAACTAACTGCCAATTGAGATTTGTTGAGATAATACTAGGAATATCCTGAAGAAGATCATCTTGAAAAGCAGAATCAAGACCAACATCAGCTTTCAATAGATCAGAGAAAAAAGAAGAAGCAGTCCGCGAAATATCAACATGAAAATGAGGAAATGTTTTAAGATAGGGAAAAGGTGGAAAATAAAACATCACCCAAGTTGGGAAAGGGAAAACATGAAATATGATATGTGAAGGGATGAAAAATAAACATATAAATAAGAGGCCAAAGTATAAAAATGAAATAAGGGTATGTATTCTATAAGGGAAATCATGAATGAATATTTTTTTTTAGGGATTTTACCTACTCCCTAAGTTCATATTAAGCGGGGTGTTAGATTTTTCATGCATTAACTAATAATTAATTAATCTTTGATTGATTATTAGTCTAATTTAGATATTCTTGCACTTAAGCTAAACTCAGGAGTGCTTTTTTTGTTAACTAGAGTGAGCTTTTATTAGACCATTTTATCTCATCACATAGGATGTTGACACTTTTCATAATCTAATCCCTTTATTATTTAGGGTTTCTCCTCTAAAGCACTCAACCTCATTGCATTATCACTTGATCTCCTCGAAGATTTTTGAGGTTCATTTTGCAAGTTTTTCTTCTTGATGATATAGCAGATTATTGTTTGCAACTCTCTTGCATAGAAGGTGTTTTTGTTCATTGTTTGATCTTGTGTCTCATGTTTATTCACAATTCTAATAGATTATGGTATGGAAAAAATGTGGATCCCAAATTTGTAGTTCATGACTTGAAAACCATAAAGAAAGGGATGAATAAAATAGTTAATTTCAACAATTAGTTTATGATGGCGATGAGAAAAGTGCCTCTCCATGTGAGGCCGAATGAGTCTATGTCTTGTTTTATATTGTTGAGCATTTGATGCAAAGTTGGGTTATTACTTGTGTGATAAGAAAACTCAAACATTAAGGGAGGATTATACTATGGATACTAATATAAAGAGTATATGGAGTTATCCAACAATGTCATTTGGGGTGTTGAGAGTAAACTCTAAAACCAGATGCAAACAAATTCTAGTGTGTTTCCTCACTTGGGAAGCGACAAATCGGGGACAAATTTAATGGGGATATGCAGCTGGGATCTCAAGTAAGGTTACAAAAGAGAAGGGATACTCCTAAAATATTGGTACTACTCCACTGCATCGAAGGTCAAATTCACAAAGCAATAGATCCTAGGTACCTTAGGCTAAAGTGATAAAAAATGGTTTCAAGACATGCAAACCAAGGATACCTAGAGATACACCCCTCTAATCCCTTGAGGAAGGATCATGTGAATCTTTAGGAAGATTAATTCGAATGTGACATATCCTACTTGCCTCATAATCCATCAAAGTGTGATGTTGCTACAACACTTATAGAGGATAAACAACTCCAAGAAGAAGATAGTACACCTAAATACTATGAAGATGATAACATTGACCGGTTGGATGCATTTGAAGAAGAGGGATTCTTCCAATATGACCATGACAATGATGATGTTCGGTAAAGCTACCAAAT
Source organism: Sequoia sempervirens (assembly GCA_007258455.2). Lineage (NCBI taxonomy): Eukaryota > Viridiplantae > Streptophyta > Pinopsida > Cupressales > Cupressaceae > Sequoia > Sequoia sempervirens. The sequence goes on along the minus strand of VDFB02267010.1, from coordinate 46,226 downwards.
AGAGATTCTATTAGCTTAAATATTTGATGCAACAATATTATATTTCGTGGGTTGCTTCTTCTTTTTTTGTTAATATAATCTCTATTTGGTAGCTTCATATAGCAAAACAATAAGCAAAACTATAAACTAACAATAGATAAGAACTTGGTATAAAAATTTAGATGTCTTTGGATTAGATGTTAGTGCTTCACATAGACATCTACACAAGGTGTTATGGTTTGTACAATAAAAGTAACCAAAATAAAAATTTGTGTCAAAAACATGCTCAATTTTGTAGAGTAGGGTAAAATCATGGGAAAAGGTATGAATCAATAGTACCAACCACCAAAGTTATTATTAAAACCCAAAACCCTAAATAATTCTTAATCCAGCCCAACAGCTTAATAAATGAACATAGAAATATATAAACACAGCTAACATTTGCCAGCTTCAATCTCAGGTAATATTTGGGAAGATATGATCTTATACATGTATTTTCAAGATATTATTTTCATTCTTATAAGCCTGTCTCCTTTAATTTTTGTTTTTCTTCTTTACTCTGAGTTGGTTACCTAATAAATGTGGTGGTTTCAACAAAACATTATTTTGTTTTGATTTTGTTTTTCCTTTTGTTGCGTCTTAGTGTAATTTTATTAGAGTGCTCATTTTTTCGCTTGCATTCTTAGGCATGGCTTTATTTAGCTACTTCTTGAATTCTCTATTTTGTTACGTGTGTGCATGGAGTATATATATATATTATAGTAAAAATTTTTTCCTCTTTCTTGTATTTTTAATGTTTTTTGTGTTATTTATTTTTATTTCTCTATTAATTTTGTATTTCTTATTTTCAATTTCCTTTGCATCAATTATAGCATTAATTATATTGTATTATATAGCATCAAATACAACATTAATACAATAAATTGTATTGTCCTAATACTATATTTATTTGTTTTCCATTATTTCTTTGATGTTATTACAATATAATTTATTTTACTATATTGTAATAATTTGCATTATTAGTTTACATTTCACTATTTTTCCAAAACATTTCTTTATTTTGCATTAGTATATTTTGTTACATCAAATGTTGCATTAATTATAGTGTAATTTATTGCATTTTCTATTATTTTCCCTAAATATAATTTTGTAATTTATAGCATTAATTTTATTGTATTATTTTGCTTTTTTTCCATTCTATTGTATTGTCCTATTGCTAAATTGTTTGTTTTCCACTATTTCTTTGATTTTGTTTTATTTTTCATCATTTGATGATAGTTAAGTTTTTGGAATTCTTATTTGTCTATTATTACATTATAGTCTATTTTACTATATTGTAATAATTTACATTATTAGTTCACATTACTTCTTATACCTAAATATTTTTACTAATATTGTATTATTTTATTGTATCTTCCTTGCATCAAATGTTGTATTATTTACAGTGTAATTTCATGCATTTTCTTTTATATGACACTACTTTACATTATCTATTGTATTGCTTTATTTAAGACAATTTTTTAACTAATATATGGTAGTAATTAAGATATTCAAACTTAATTATCTATTGTTACAATATATTAGACAATGTATTATCTTTGTAATTCATTTCTTTAATTTCTTTTTATTTTTTTGTTAAGTGTGTAATACTCTTATTTTAATTTATTGCAATATGGTAATATTGTTGCAAAGTTAGTTTTCTTTTGTATCTATTATGAGTTTTTTCTAGTCCTATTGTATTTCTTTTAATCCCTTTTGATATTTAGTATTGTAATTTTTTATTTTTTTTGGTCCTATCCCTTCCTCTCTCTCTCTCCCCCTCCCAACCTTTTATATACCCAAGTCTGTTGATTCATTTTTTCACTCTTCTCTTCTCTATCTGCATTGCATCCTGATGATGGATCATGGAGTATGATCCAAAATGTTGATGTAAAAAACTGACATAGTCTCAATCCAAAAGTCTTATTACAATACTATCATGGACTGTGAAAACTTCATGCTTTTAGTTCTATTATTTCTTTATAATTTTTTTTTATAATTTTTTATAAAGGGGTAAAAACTTTATTGAAAATCATAAGAGAGCATTATAGTCATAACAAAGGGATCAAGCCCCAGAAACCATAAGAAGCAACTAAACAAGCTCAGAAACAAAATCAACTATCTTCTAGTGTCCTATCCTCCTCAAGGAACCTATCCAAATCCTGACGTAACTTAGGGGAAACCTGCATCCAATCCTCAATCTTCCAGCCATCCTCATGCTTGAAAGCCCATTTGGTCAAGCGGTTAGCAACCCAATTCCACTCCCTCAGGCTATGAACAAATGAAATTGCCTCCATCCTAGAACTAACCTGAACTAACCTGAAGAATCCACTGAACAACTGAAGCTAACTGCCAATTAATATCAAACATCTTCCTCTCATTCAACATATTAATCAAGATCTACGAATCAGCTTCACAAATAACCTTTTTCCATCCCAAAGCAAGGGCCCACTCCATAGCATAAAGAATCGCCAAACCCTCCATGAGATTAACAGTCTTCTCCCCCTCATGAATAGAGAAAATAAATATCACCAAACCCCTTGAATCCCTACCAACCCCACCAATCCCACCAAGCCTAAGATTTCCTCTAGAAGATCCATCAATATTGATCTTCAAAACAATAGCCAGTGGAGGTAACCACCTACCCATCCATTGCACTCTCTTATTCCCATGCCTGCATCTCCTAGAACCACTAGAAGAAGAATGTATCCCCTCCAGTCCCAGTCTATCCACCAACTCAACATCCCCTTTCCCCATGGGAAAACCACTTCACTCTTAGCTGCAACCGACTCCTATATCATACCTAACATATGCATCCACACTTGCTGACCCACCAAGTTCATACCGTGGAATATCTTGTGATTCTGCTCTAGCCAGATCTACGAAAGAAGAAAAGTAGGTCCAACATACCAAACATCTTACAAAAAGGAAGCCATCGAGGGGGGTCTTCCCATACTATCCCAGAACTCCACCAAAGAGGAAGCATGTACACAAGGTTGCTTCCAAACCTCCCACCACAAATGCCAAAGTTGCACAACAAAGGGGCACTAAAAGAACAAGTGTGAGGAATCCTCCTCCTCTTTCCCACAGAGTACACAAACCAAAGGCCCCTGGAAACCACACTTACGAATGCTATCCTAGGTCAAGCACCTATTCCACACCAAAGTCCAGACAAAGCAATTACATTTTGGCCACGATAGCTTATTCCACACCCTCTTCCACCAATGAACCTCCACCCTAGCCAACTTCTAATCCAATAACACTTGATAACCACAAGCAACAAAGTAAATCCCCTTAGGATTGTGGGTCCAAGAAAGAATATCCTCTTCTAGAAGAGAGCTACAATGCAGGTACTACAAATAATCGTGTTAAGCTCAACACTGCCTTCCTCCATTCCCATATTTGGCCACTTTGTGGGATCCTTCCAACAAGCCTTCTCCAACTGACCATAAAAAGAGGACTTGAAGTCACTCACCCTAGACCAACCAGCCACAAGAAATCTCTGGCTTAAAGGAAGCAGGTGAGGAAACTGAGAGGTAAGAGGAGGGAAACCATCACAAGATTTCGACCAAAAAAGAGCTTCAAAACCTCGTCTGCAGATCCAAATTAAACCATCCTTAATGAGCTTTGTACCTTCTGAAGAGTACTCGAAATCAACAAGCCTTTCCCCTCAAGAGGGTACCTAGGGAGGTCATGCCGAGGGACGCCCATAAAATACTTATGAAATAGTATCCAGGCCCACAACTGATCGTGCTCCACACACCATCTCCAGAATAGCTTAGCAGCCACAACCACTTAAAACAATGTTGATTGGCAAAGACCTAGACCACCATATTGCTTGGGACTACACACATCCCTCACAGGCAAACCACTTGGAGGAGGACAAGCCGCCAACCCATAAAGGCACCTCTCTAAGAGAATCGCTTAAGAAACCCCGCCAGAAACTTTTTGAAGCCTTACACTTGTAAGTAGGAGAGCCTACACGGCTAACTTAAGTTGAACCTGCCCAACAAGAGACGGCTTATCTAGCCGTCAATGATTGACTTTCATCCGGAACATATCAATAATATTCTGCAAAGAACGCTTGGGAGAAGGCGACCAACAAAAATTGGAATACCCAAATAAGTAAAAGGGAGAACCCCTATTTGAAACCTCAAAATATTAGCAATTCTTCTCTGAATGGGGCCCGAAGTATTGAAGAAGAAGATAAAAGATTTATCCTCATTAATCAATTTCCTCGATTACCACCGGGTAAATATACAAAAAATGCCTCAAAGTAGCTTCCCTACCCATAGCCATCCCCATCAAAGTAGTATCATTAACAAACTGTAAATGAGACTATGGAGGGAAATCTCCACCCTACCGCCATCCCTAAATGATGCCTAACCCAACATTTCTTTTCAACAAGCGACGGAATACCAACTGAGAGCAAAAATGGAGTAGCGCAGGAAAGGGTCACATATGAGCGTAACCCTAGAAACCCACAAGAGTTCAGAGGCCGTCTCTCCATTTACATCAACAGAAGGATGTTTTAATAAGCGACTACATTGGATCCACTCTTCACAAAATCCAAAAGCAACAAGGATCTTCTGCAGGAAGGACCATCTAACCTCGTCATAGGCCTTAGCCATATCCAACTTAATGAACATTGTCTTCTCGTGGGAATTGAACATGGAGTGGATGGTCTCTATAGCAATAACAACCTTGTCCAAAATCTGTCGACCCGCAACAAATCCACTCTGCTCCCCTAAAATCAACACTTTAAGCCACTTGTTCAACCTCTCAGCCATTAACTTCAAAATAATTTTATATGCCACATTGCAAAGGGAAATAGGTTGATACTGAGTTAACCTATCCGCCCCTTCACACTCGGGAATGAGGGAAATGAAGGTGGAATTAAGAGCTCTCAACATCTGCTTGTTCCTTTGGGACTCCTGAACAACCGCCAGATGATCCAACCTTATGATATCCCAGAATTCTTGAAAATTCTCTATTGGGAAGCCATAAGGGCCAGAAGCTTTTCCTCTCTTAATCTGAAACACAATCTCTTCCAGCTCCTCTAGAGAAATCTCTCTCATTAGATACTCATTCGCCTCCTTGGAAACCAATTGAGGGATACAAGAAAGAACCTATTCCTCCTCAACCAAACCCCCTTGTGAATCCTCTTTGAATAGAGTAGCAAAATACTGTGATGCCTTAGCCACAATTTCTTGAAACAAGACAAGATGATCCCCTCTGTCATTAACCATAATATAGATGGAATTACCATGCCTCATGGCCTTCACATAATTAGAGAAAAAGGCAGTGTTTTTGTCCCCTTCCTACAACCATTCAGCCCATACTTTTTGCTTCTAATATACCTCTTCTCGTAATTCACATTCCTCCACCACCTTCAGAGTCCTAGCCTCCTCTTTTAAAAGATCCACAGAAACCCCATTCTCTTGAATCAATCGCGTAATATTATTCAACTCTTCTTGAGCAGCAACCTTATCATGAAAAATATTACCAAAACATTGCCAATTCCACCTTTTAAGCTGATACTTGACAAACTGAAGAAGCTTGGAAAAAGTATACATTGTTGTACCAAAAGTAGGTGTACCTATAGTCCACCACACAACCACCTGGTCAAAAAGAGTAGAATCCCGTAAGCACATAAGCTAGAACTTGAAGGAAGGAGATCAAGGTGCTTGAGAGAGATGCTACTAAGCTTGATAGGCCAGTGGTCTGAACCCCTCCAATCCAAAATTTCAGAGGAAGTAGACCACAAGTCTCAACAATAATAGGGGAGTAAGAAACAATCCAACACATCTCAACGTACCGTCTCACCCGTCTCCTATTATTCCATTCAAAACAACCATTATTGAGTTCGGGAATATCCAGCAAGTTTGCGTCCAGGAAATGCTATCCACTGGGAAGTGGCAAATAGGCTCCGGCTGGCAGTTTCGCCCTTTTCTCCGGGGCAACTCCACGATGGCATTGAAATCTAACTTGAGAACCATGGTAGAGGAACTGGCAGGTGGGGATGAGACCATATAAGCTGCTTACCCTAATACTCAATAGGTGCATACACATTAGAGAGGAGAATACACTCTCATGTCACAAAGCATGAGGCCACCAAGGATATAGAAGATCTAGAAGACATCCACCAAAGAGGACAAACCCTCTGAGGGTTCCATAAACAAACCCTTGCTTGGATGCCATGGTGAGCTCCAATACAACAGGCCGCTGCTGAGGAAAAGCTGCAGCTTAGGTGCCATATACAACATATTCTCCTTAGATAATTTAAATTCTCGCAGAGAAAGAGGCAATAGAAGATTGACTCCTAACCCGTCAGACAGCTTTTATCAAGAGAATTTGGAGTGAAACCCTAACATTCCATGATAGAACAATCATTTCTGGGTACTCAAAAAATGCGAATCCAGGGGTTTGACTGCCCCTGACTCCACTAGAGTTTCCCTAGTTGATTTAATCTTTTCCATATCCTTTTTCCTACATCTTAGGATTATCACGAGCCCCTTTCTTTAGGACCTTTTTGGTGAATACCCACATGCAAGGGCAAAAGGCTCGCCAACTTTTGCACCGCCATCCTTTAAGGGGACACGAAGGCGAACCATCTCCCCATTATTTAATCCAATAATAGGATCGAACACAACTGGACGATCGAAACAGCGATCCATGTCATCACGCTTGCATTGTCCTGCGGCATAGCCCTCCAAAGGAGTTGTCATTGCTTAAAAGTTCCTTGATCCAAATTCAACAAACCTAGATTCACTTCCTATTGGCTGAGATCATCTAGCACCTCAAACCTGTTAAAAGTGTCATCATCTTGCCTTTCCCCTAGGGTCCTCTTCTACCCTCAATTGTTATTGTGAGCTTTGACAGGGATAAATCCATCCTCTCTAGTACCATCACCTAGAATAGGCTCCTTCCCCTTATCAACTCTGGGCGGATTGCGAGGAGATTGGGAAGGCTGGGGCACCACCAGCTTAGCCCTACGACACTTGCGCTGCAAGTGTCCATATTCGTGACAAAGTCGACACCGAAAAGGTAGAGTTTCATAGTCTAATTGTTGTACCCATGTATATGATCTTGCACTAACTTCCATAGAATCTGGCAATGGCTTGCTCAAATCAATTTCCACACAAATATAGGAAAAAGTCATTACCTTTTTAAACTATGTTTGCTATGAAGACCCAACAGGTTTACCAATCTTGAAGCCATCAAATGCAACACATCCTCTCACTAGCATTCAACCGGAAACCACGACAACCGAACCCAAACATGAACCCTATTTGGGAGCTCTTCAGTCAGATTGAAGCCTACATGCCACGACTTCATAAACAAGCCCATTTGGTTATATAAATAGGGACCCCCCTCAAAAATCCTATTTTGATCAGCCATGCAATCAAAGGAAACCATAAAGTAGTTATTCACTAGGAGCCTAATCTCCATCTATCCTTCTGACAGCCATGTCCTCTGAGCCCAAGATTCCAAAAATTGCAGCAAGACTCTCAAACCCATATAATTGCAATAAAAGGAGTGCTTCGAATAATATTCAATATCATCAGCCAACATCTCCATCGGGATAACCAATTTCGGCCTCTCTTTACATATTTCCAAGCATCCATTAATCTTCGTAATCTTAGGTCCCCTAGATGACCTAGAACCATTCATCTCCTGATCCGACGAAAACAAATTATTATCGAAAACCTTCACACCCTGTGTCAGAGGTTTTGATCCAAAAGCTAATCGAAAATCTATCTTGGGGCTAACCCAAGATGATTCCCCTCGAGACATGAGCCCAAAATGAGAGCCTAAGCAGGCATGCAAGCCCTTGAGTTGAGAGAACAAAGGCAGACACCCACACGAGGGTTAGCACAATACCCCTCTGGCTCCACCTACAACCCACCAAAACTTAAGAGTTAGCCGACTTTAAATGGGAACAACCCACACCCAGGGTGGGACAGCTTGTGTATCCCAAAAAGGGAGGGAATAGCCCGTCACACACTAAGCACCCACACCTCCGCCGTGTAGCCCCACGTGAGGCCTTGCTCCGACGAGGCCTCACCAGGAGGCTATTACGCAGTACTCGGCCTGCCACCTCTCTTGAACAAGAGCAGGCCCAGAAACCCTACCAATGAAAGCCAAACCAACCCTTGTGCACCAAGGAAATCCAACACAGAAAATAAAGATATACACAGTGAAATCTCCACCCTAAATGCAGAAAGAGCCCCCCCTTGTCGCACCAACAAGCAACCACAAAGAGCGAGCTAGGGCACAAATGCCTTAGCTTGGCCAACAGAGCACAAAATCGCCATTTTTTCTCTTTATAGTTTTTCAATTAGAATTAATTATATTATATTATTTTATTATATTTATAATTAAAACATTAGTTAATTTCTTTTGTAATCTTTATCTTATTACTTTTTTTAGTTTGTTGATTTTTTCTTTATTTTTCTTTTATTCTTTATATTTCTTTTTGGATTTGTTTTCTTATTAGTAGGCTTTGATCAATTTGTTTCTTCCTTTGTAGTCTTAATTGGTAGTATATTTTATTAATGTCTTTTGTTCAATCTATTTTATCTAGAAGTTGTCTAATTTTATATTTTTACTTCTAATATATTATTTTAGTATATTATTTGGTTTTAATTGTTTTCTTTTTGAATTACTAATTATTTTCAATTGTTATTCTTTTTTTTTGGTTTTGCATTTTATCTTTTTGATCTTTTCTTTTTTATTTCTTTAATTAGTTATTTAATCTCTAGGTTCTGTTCATTTTGGTTCTTCTTGCTAATCTTATTTAGTTTTCTTTTTTTATTAATTTGCTTTGTTCTTTTTGTTTCTTTTAATCAAAAAGATTTTGTCTAATATTATATTAATTAGTTCTATTATGTTTTGTTAGTATTTCCTTTTGTTTTAATTAAATTAAATTATATTATAGTACTATAATACTAGTGAGTATCCTAATTGTCTCATCGATATTCTTTATTATAATTATATAATCTTATTAACATTTTATTTTCTTCTTTATTATTTTTTCCTTTTTGATTGATTTTTTGTTCTTCTTTGCAATCTCAATTAGGTTGCTATTTTATTATGTTGGTTTTGGTTCTTTTTGTTTCTATTTTATTTAGTAGTTGTTGTCTATTATTATTTTAATTAGTTCTTTTATAATAGTATGTCTTTTAGTATTAATTAATATAGTCTTGTTAATTTCATTTGTTTTATTTTATTTTTTTGATTCTTTAATTTTATTTGCTTTTTAGATTTCTTGATTATCTCTATATTCTTTTTAATTTCATTTGGAATTGATAATCTTACTAGTAGTTTTTGTTCTATGGTTCTTCTTTTGTAATCTTAATTAGTAGATTATTTTATTAATTTGCTTTGATTTTTTTGATTCTATTTTAATTAGAAGTAGTGGTTTAAACTCTTTATTCTATTTTGATTCTATTTTAATTAGTTCTTATTTTCATTTATATCGTTGATTTTAATCTGTTTAATAAACTCTCATTAGTTTCCTTTTATATTAATAGGGGTTTGTTTTTTGTTTAGTTTTTTATTAAATTTTTTGGTCAAATATAACTATTGCCCTATAGCCCTTTCAACCCCCACCTATTTATCTTTCTAAGTCTGCTATCTCTTTCATTCTTTTCTCTTATTGCATGCATAGTCTTGATGATGGATCATGAAGTGTGATCCGAAACATTATTCAAAAAATTTACACAGTTTCAATCCATAAATTCTTAGCAAGACATTATCATGGAATGTGAAAACTTGATGCTGTTAAAATGACTATATGTAATTTGACATTTTGATGAAATAAATGTAATGCAATGTGTTTCAATTTTAATGATTGTTATTATTTAATTAAGATTATGATGATGTGATTAATAACATACTAACTATCTGATTGAATTTCTTAGTGAAATGTAGGATCATATTCTTACCCTCCTAGAGGGAGAGGGAGAGTATCACCAGAGAGAGGAGTATAGACTTGGCCAAAGTAATGCAAAAGTCTCTACTTGCATTAGTTGGGTCACCATGTTCTAGATTGCATATCTAGTCAGATTGATCATACTTGGTTAGAGATGTCTAAAGTTTTATGGTCGATTGGTTATGTAGGATACAACACTAGAACTCAACTAGCATGAATTTGTTGGTTCCTTTGTTTATACTCTTCATGAAGGATAGGGCCACTTCTAGTTGGAAGCTGTGTGGGGGGCCACACTGATTTGTGGTTGGAGGTAAAGCACTTGGGTGATGCTCTCCCTCTTGTAGACAACAACGCCAAGGCTTGTGAAACAAAAGCAAATTTCTAGATATGGGAGACTTGACCTTGTATCTCTTATGTGTAATATAAATTTGTATACTTGAAATGTATTTCATATATGTATTGTAAATAAAAGATTATCTCATTTCTCAAGTTCCATTTAATATTTTACAAATTCAAAAGTTGTATTATTCATGTTTTGGTCATGTGCAATAAATGATATTTGAGAGTGAATTTTTTTTGCTATCTTATTTTTAAGCATATGTTTATTTACTTCTATGAAAAAATCTAAGTATTTATTGTGTAGTATGAGTGATTTTGTTACAAAGAAGATGCAAAAGGAATTTGGTTGGGGATATGAAGGTGGACACGGAATGGTGAGAGGGTCGGGATAAGAAGAATGAAAAGAGTGGTAAGAAGTGTTTGGGAATGGGAGAGTAGGAGGGAAAGTATATAGGGGTAGAGAATACCTCATGTTTAGTTGAGTGATGAGGATGTGAATAAATGGATGTAGAAATATCATGTAGACGGAGTGAAACGCATTGGGAGGAGGTTTGAAAGGGATGAATGACTTGTGTTTAGTAGTTCGAGTACCATAGTAAACAATGAAAGAAAGAGGGGAAGAGGAAAAAGTAGAGATAGAGGCTTCAGTATGTGAAGGATGAATCACATTCAAATTTTGTTTGATTCCCTTAAAGATGTCCATACCAAAAGAGGTAGAGACCGACAAGGTGTGAAAGACATCAATCAAAGAGGATGGGTTGGTTCCATGTCCCATGCAACCCACTTAATCGTGAAGAATTTGGAGTTTGGAAGTAGTTGTTTGATGTTTTTTTTTGTTTGATATGTTCATAATTTACACATCATAAATGATGTCCTCACCATTAATAAAATGAGAAATAATCATGCCATCAATTGGATTGAGTGAAGTGCAAACCATGGTGGAAGAAGGTTTAAGGCAAATTACGGGGTTAAAGGAGCAAGAAGATGGAATAAACTCAAGTTAAAGGATTGAGAGAAAATAGACAACAATGTGAAGGGTGGGAAGGCCATGAGTCAAAGTGGAACTAAAAGATGAAAACAGTGTAAGATGGTATTAGGCACAAAAATGCAAGAGAAAAATAAAAGATTGAATCAAATTGTGTTGTGGAGGAGATTGGTGGTTGTTTAATTGAGATATTGGAGTTAGATAACTTCTATTTTAAACCAATACTACTTTAAAAAGCATTTGTATCATCCAATTTGACCATTGAACATAAATTAGAGCTTAAGATTTGTAAAAAAATAAATGTATAAATAAGAAAAAAAAGTTTGATTCATGACACATGAACATACATATTCTTGTTCAAAGACAAATGTAACACACTAATATTCCAAATAACATAGAATAAAACATATGAATTCCAATTAAATGAAGTGTTTTCAAATCAATTCATAATCCACTAAAATTAAGAGTACACACTTCTCTTCCTTGAAAGTTCATTTTACCCCTCTTTACTCTCTTTATAAACCAGGTTCTTTCCCCCAAGTTTGTGCTAACGAGGACATTTCGCTCCTATTACCAACTTTTAATGCCAGCTTAGTTAGACTTGTGAGTGCGTGCATATATATTTATTATTCCTCAAAAGAAGTGCATGTGACGTCTCCAACTAAAAGACAAATATTAATTAAATTAAATTCCCAGAGTAACGTGACCCGCGATGGCGACTGTGACGGCGAATAATATCAAGGCATCAACACGAGGCCCGCCTAACCCAACCTCCATCGCATTCCTGTGAAAAAGATGACCACTAAATATCCTTTTGTAGTATATCCTCTTGTAGTATATTACGTAATTCGAGCAAAAATCAAGCGAGATTCCTTCCTTCCTTTTGCCTAATCTGACGTGTGATGTGCAGATCCAATCCAGGGAGTTTGGAGTGCGCTCAAGACAGCGTGGAGCGTATACACCGTCCCGTACAAAATAGCTGACAGGATGCTTCAGCCTGCTTTGGCAATTCTTTTTCTAAACGCGATAATGATAGGGAAGTACATGCCCACGGTTTTGAGCAGCCGGAACAGTATGTGTGACGGAAAGAATGTGAAGTCAAGGCAGGAGCATTCGATTTGGTGAATGTGCACGCTCACTAAGTCCGACATTAATTCATGGCTTCTGTTTTTTGCAACGGCTCCGACACCTCTTTACTGGAAAATGAAGAATATGGGAGCTCCGCCTGCAGGTAAATGTCTTTTTTGTTGAATATAACGAGGCTTAGTGAGGCACTCAAACCCCACAGAAGGCTTTTCAATTTCGAACTTTGTGTAAATCTGTATGTCTTTAATGCTCTTTAGAGCTCATTTAAAAGGCATTGCTATCATAAAGAATTTCGGACAGGTACTAAAGTGCAAATCTGGATCTTTATTTTCGTAAATTAATAATCTCTGTCTCGATCCATGTATTGTAAAGGTTTCTTGTTAGCTTGTTTTTAAAGCTTTATAGTTCTTTCGTGCATTTTTGTAGAAGTACTGTTCTTCAGAACCGATATTTTTTCATTTGGTATTAGAGCGAAGGAACTTTTGAGAACGATCCACGGCACTATTTGTACTGTATAGTGTACCAAAATATATGGAGTGAACTTTGAATGCATACAAGGGTAAATAGATGTCAGAAAAACATTGTTTGCTTACTTGCTGCCACATATAGCAGTCAAAACAATGAAAATGGGAGTGAATGCAAATACAGTAAAAGTTGGCTGTAAAAATGGCCGTCTTGATTAGAAAAATCAAACATTGAATTGGCTGCACAGACCCTAAACTCGATACGTTAGTGATATTCTTATATAGTCAGTCCAATGTTGTGATGCAGCTTTTTGTGTCATAAGATGCCATCTTTGTTACTCTCTTTACAATACGAGGGTATGGGTTTTGGGGATAGCAAAATCTCTCCTTTGATTTTCCACGCTGATGGCAGGGGATGACTATTAAAATAATTTATAAAATTAATATTTTTATTTAAAATATAAATAAATAAATAAATAAACCTCAAAAATAAAATAAATAAATCAAAAGAAGTTGAAATTTTCAAAAGTAATTAGAATAAGAATCCTCTAAATCTATTTGATAGACTGACATAATATGAAACATGCTTTATATTAATAGATGTCAAAAAAGAAATGTTGCCTCATGCATAATTGTAGAGGAATAAAAACACCCTACACTATACATCTAGGGTAAATTAATTAAACAATGATTAAAAAAGTGTCAACCCTAGAATTTAGAGTTAAGCCTGGCATTTGATACAAAAACGACAAAGTGATGCAGAGGCATCTTTTGATGCATTTTGAGTTATGTTGCAAAACTTTGGATTTTAGGTTGTTTTGTGTGTTTTGAAGTTTCCTAAGGTCATTTATGACCATTTTGAATCATATGGTTTCATTTTGGAGTGTTTAGAGGGTTTTTGATTAAAAATGTAAAAAATTGCCAAAGGTTGCTAAAAGTTGTCATGCGACTTTGTCCAAGTGGCAAAAAAGCAAGAAATTGTTACATGCAAAGCAAGAAATGTTACTAATCAGTTAGAATTGGTCTTAAATGTATGCACGTACCCTCCAAGGTCGAGTAGAGAGGGAGGAAACTGATTTTTGAAGTTTTTGTGAATGAAAAACAAGCATTTCTGTGCATTTTCTAACGTTGCAGACCCGTTCTTTCCTTTTGTATGGATTTGTACTTGCTTGTACGGATGTGATACTGCCTGGAGAAGATGGAGGAATGAGATAACTTTCATTTGCAATTGGTTTGGTCTATTTTTGTTATGATTTGCAAAAGTTATAACATTTTTGGTGTCAATGGTTACAGATTTTTCACTGTTTTGCAGCAAGAAATTATGCTTGTACGGATTTTTATGACCTGCAATGGTTGGGGTAGTCATTGGAAAAGTTAGAGATATGTTTTAGGGTTCAAATGCTTTTGGTTTGGTCTCATTTGGAGTTGATTTGATAAAGTTATGGCAAAAATGCTCTAGATGGTCATGTTCAGAAATTAGGGTTTTCAATTTGATAAAAAAATTCATTCCTCATGATCTGTACGGTGAAAAATTCTATAAACTCGTAAAAAGTTCTGTTTTCATGTCTTCTTTCATATTTCCAAGCTTTAGGCCAAGATTTGATGGGCAGCGAGGTGAAATAGTTGAATGTGTGTCTCATTTTGCAAGAAAACTGTCATAAAACCCTAGTTGCTAAAGGGTTGAGTGTAGAATCATTGAGACATGTTATGAAAAGACTGAAATGTCCAAGAACTCATGCGTAATGCTGTTTTCCCTTGTTGAATGCCTATTAAGCCATTGTAGCAATGTTTCCAAGATGAATTAGGATGCACCCAATTATGCATTATGATGAATCATTGTATCAAATGTGTCATTTGAATCAAGTTTAAGCATCTCCTTCTTTGAATATAAAATAAACATGAAATATTCATTCACACATTGCTGCAATAATATCATAAAAACCCATACTATTTTTAATAAACAAAGAAGGGATAAGAGATTTGTGTACCTATGTTCTACTTGTCAATATATGATTGCAACTAATTGCTAGAATATCTATGGTAGAATCTGATTTCTGGATCTTGGGTTCATGATTGTAATTGATATGAAAACAAGTGAATAAATGCTTGGTTCATGATCCTAGGTACAACATTAATCTGGAATGTGTGGCCTTGACCCAATGCTTAGACAAAAGAATATCCAGATCATGACCACACATATGACCTTGATGTGTACAAAAGTGGGCCCAAACTTAACGTGTGGCCTTGATCCTAAAATCATGGTCTTGATCTTAAAGACTGCACTACTAAATCAATCATGTATGGCTTGAATGTTATAAAGACATGTCAAGCAATTATGCAATGATGTGAAATGCAGTGCTAAATGTTTTGTCTCTATGCTCTTTGCTCTTTGCTTGCTTATTCATATTTTCTTTCTTGATTTGCATTTTGCATGATTTAAAATGATATAGGACTCCCCTTTATATATTTAACCCTAGATGCTCAGATCAGACCCAAATGGCATGCATGTGGACAAGTTGTAATGGCTAGGATCCTAAAAATTTGGCTTGAAGAGTAGGAAAATATAATTTGAATTCGATGGAAAGGCTGCAGGAGTGGTATTGAATTAGGTTTAGGGCCACAAATGCAGTCTCAACTTGGGAAGGAAAACATTATAGCAATGGGTCAACCTAAATTCTATTGCTCAAGGAAATGTGGTTTGAGATGGTAGGATTCAGGCAACCATCAAAATATGCACAAATGGAGCCAAATTGAACATAAGAATATTGCACCTAAGAGAGTGCCAAAATCGCATTCAGAATAATCAAGGGAAAAGGGCAAGGATGCACTTTTGACTTCTATAATAGTACATTGGTGCATTGAGTAACAAGCTTAGAAATTGAAGTCAGCATCTGATTGATACCTCAAAATTTGCTCCTCTTCCTATTTTTTCTTCTTTCGCTGCTTCTCCTCCTCTTTTCTTTAGGGTTTTATTTGTTTTGTAATATTTTATATGTTTCATTTGGGAAACACTCTAAACTCTAAAGTCTTCTGGACAGCTAGGGGACATTAGGACATCTATGGGAGGCCAAAGGATGCTAGG
>VDFB02267010.1:0-30215 GCA_007258455.2 Sequoia sempervirens | reverse complement strand
AGTAATATTAATTAGTTATATAATATTTTATATATTAGTAATTTATATATATACATTAACTAAAATATAGAAATAATATTTAAATATTATACATAATAATATAATATATTATATATTAAATTATAAACTATATTGTATATTATAAACTAGATATATTAAAATAACCTATAAAATATTTATTGCATTTTCTAAATCATATATTATAAAGTGTATAACATTTTTTAAAATCATATATAAACCAAATTGGATATCCGATTTGAAATGAATATCCGATTTGAAATAGATATCCGATATTTCTGACACATAATTTATTGCCTAGGGATTAGCCTCGGGCTTGCTTTGGAATTTGGCTTGGACATGCCAATCCTAAGAAGTCCATGCAAAAAACGTGTTTCACAACTTACCTTGTTTTTCTAGACTTCACCCATGTGGCTGACGACTTTTTTTTTGCCAAAATTGATGAAACGAAAAGGGTTTGTAGAGGAGACTCTCAACTTTCCACCAATATAAATTATTCTTTACTTTGAATTTAATAAATAATTATTATTCATTTTCTATTAGAATTACGACTAAAGTCCTGATTGATAGGCTAATTGAAAAACATCTATAACTTTCAACGCATACATATTTTGAATCCAAAACATGCATCACATTCTATGCTCACACATACTATAGGATTAAAAAAAAATTGAATTTCATAAAGACTTGACCAAGTTAAGGTGGTCAGACATACAAGTTTTTATATTTTTAAAATTTGTAATAAAAAATTCATAGTTAATTATTTACTTGGAAAAAATTACAAAAAATATAAGGCCGCATCCTGACATGAGTCCTCTACTTATATCTAAAAATATTATAAAAATATTATCATTTTATTGTGGTTAGGGTGGTCAAACAGACAATCTACTTATTTTTTCCCCGAAATTTAACTACTACTGCATTGAAATTTCAAATTTTCACCAAATAGACTTTAAAAAATAAAATAAACCTAGTAGTTTAGAAACTACATTCAATTTTCTATAGATTCTATTCTTACATATTTTTGAAATAATATAGATAACTTATTCAAATTTTTATGTCAAGTTGCCTAACTCTGATTTTTCTGAATTTTCATCGCCACTTAAGGGCCTATTTTTTCCATGATGATCCTACACATACCCAACATCATTAATGAGAGCTTCCACTGTCCATGAGGGATGAGACAACTCCCTAAGGTTATTAATAATATTGAGGGAATCACCCTCAACCCACAGCTTATCATACCCTCTTGACCGAGCTAACTTCAAACCATGATAGGCTATAGAAGCTTCCACAAAGTGGTTTGTTTGGGTTCCAAAAGGGAGCACCACTGCGGAAACAAACTCACCATTAGAATCTCTTAACACCCCCCACAACTAGTAGGACCCAAATTACCTTTAGCAGCTCCAATATTAACTTTCACCCACCCAACAGGAGGATCCTTACACACCACATCCTCCCTTGATGCTTTACCTTTGGTCAAAGGAAGGGAAATATCACAGGGTAGATTCCAATTTCGAACAACCTCATGATCCCCTTGAGAAATCACCAACTTCAGACCATCTAGAAAAGAGGTCTAAGACAAGAAGTTCTCTTTAATCGCATCACAAATCTTATGATCCAATCTGATAGGTGGGAGAGAATAATCCATAAAGATCCTATTATTTATTTCTAGCCAAATTCCCCAAGCCATATGAGGTAGGATGAGGGACCAAAGAGCAACCAAAGTAGGATTCAAATAAGGAGCCTTCCATTGTGACACCAAGTCACTGAGAGAGGATGGGAAAACCCAACATAGACCCCAAAGAGAAAGAACATGAGCCCAAAATTCAGACACAAACTTGCACCCAATCAAAAGATGGCCAGGATTCTTTGCGTATTCTTCACATAAAAAATAGCTATTAGGAAACATAAAGCCCCTTCGCACAAAATTATCAATAGTTAGCACTTTACATTGGTAGAACAACCAAAAGAAAATATTAATTTTTGGAATCAACTTGGGGTTCCAAAGAGAACTCCAAAAGGGGGTAGGACCAATAAAAGAGACTTGCAGGGCAAAAGCCGAGGATATAAAGAATTACCATTAGGAGAAAACCTCCACACAATCCTATCAATTGGAGCTAAAGAAGGAATGTGAACAGAAGCCAAGGATTTTGAGAGAATTTCCAAACTAGGAATGAAATCATGCAACCTCTTCCACATACTATTGCTTATATAATCAGCCACAAAGTGACCAAAATGCTGAACACAAAGATCCATCCAGGGAAGAGCCTAAGCTTCATCTTTTAGCAGGTCATTTCCAAACCACCAGTCATCCCAAAACAAAATCCTTCTCCCATTTCCCAGTTGCCACCTCAAACCTTTGGAGAAAATATGTTTAGATTTCACCATAGCGTTCCAAAGAAAAGAACCAAAAGGAGGATAAAAGCCCAAATCTAGGAGATCTCTAAAACGATCCACTCCCCTGAGGTATTTACTTGAGACAATACAAGCCCATTAACTATTACCAGAAATGAGATTCCAAAGCTACTTAGCAAGTAAAGCCATTTTAAAATCTCCGATTTTCTGAATTCCAAGACCCCCAACCTTCTTAGGTTTGCACGCTTCATCCCAAGAAAGAAGATGTAACATCTTTCTTTCTTCCACCCCAGACAAAAGAAAATTCCTCTGGATGCCTTCTAGTCTATCCACAAATTTTAGAGGCATTTGAAAAAGGCTAAGAGCATAGACAAGGAGATTTTAAAAGTTGATTTGATCAATTCAATCTTCCCCTCTTGGCTTAATAAAGCACCCTTCCATCCAGCTAATTTGGCATTAAACTTGTCCACCAAACCCATCCAAAAAGAATCAAGCAAAAAATTAGAGCACAAAGGGAGACCTAAATAAGAAGAAGGTAATTCCCTAATCTTACACTGAAGAATCCGAGCAATTCATTGTTGCCTATCAACAAGGGTATTAAGGAAGAAAATCATGCTTTTAGGAAGGATAACCTTTTGTTTAGAAGCCAATTCATATAGCTATAAAATACGTTTAACAATTTATTCCCCAAGCATGAACGTATCGTCCATGAACTACTGATTAGAGCACATCAAATTTCGAGAAGGAGAAAGCCCCATCAACTAACTAAAATTAACAAATATTTGAATAAGTCTACCAAGCGACTCTGCCAAAATGATGAAAAGGAAGGGAGAAATAGGATCTCCCTGTCTCAATCCCCTCGAACAACCAAAGAAAGGAGAACGAGACCCATTGATAAGAACATAAAATTTGGGGGTAGAAATCAGCTAAGAAACCAACAACACCAGCCTTTCCCTAAAACCAAAAGCCTTTAAAATCTTAATTAAGAATCCCCAATCAACACGGTCATAAGCTTTCAAAAGATCCAATTTCAAAAGAAAACCAACCTTTTTATTCACAACTAAAGAATGAATATTCTCATGCACAGTAAGAACCAAATCAAGAATTTTCCTTCCAGGAACAAAGCCATTTTGTTGGATTGAAATAATTTGAGGAAGAATATTTTGAAGTCTAACCATCAACACCTTGGACACGATCTTGTAGACAGAGTTACATAAACTAATGGGGTGAAACTCATCAAAAGAGAGGGCCCTCGATTTCTTGGGGATAAGAACAATGAAAGAAGCATTAAGTTCCTTTAGGAGGCTACCACTACTGGATAATTATTTCGTAGCATTCACCACATCCCTAGCCACAATATCCCAAAAGGACTGAAAGAAAAACATAGGGAACCCATCAGGGCCAGGTGCTTTGTTACCTTCAAAAGAAAAAAACAACACTTTGAACCTCATCCTCCGAAGGAATGCAAACTAACTGCCAATTGAGATTTGTTGAGATAATACTAGGAATATCCTGAAGAAGATCATCTTGAAAAGCAGAATCAAGACCAACATCAGCTTTCAATAGATCAGAGAAAAAAGAAGAAGCAGTCCGCGAAATATCAACATGAAAATGAGGAAATGTTTTAAGATAGGGAAAAGGTGGAAAATAAAACATTAAATAAGAGGCCAAAGTATAAAAATGAAATAAGGGTATGTATTCTATAAGGGAAATCATGAATGAATATTTTTTTTTAGGGATTTTACCTACTCCCTAAGTTCATATTAAGCGGGGTGTTAGATTTTTCATGCATTAACTAATAATTAATTAATCTTTGATTGATTATTAGTCTAATTTAGATATTCTTGCACTTAAGCTAAACTCAGGAGTGCTTTTTTTGTTAACTAGAGTGAGCTTTTATTAGACCATTTTATCTCATCACATAGGATGTTGACACTTTTCATAATCTAATCCCTTTATTATTTAGGGTTTCTCCTCTAAAGCACTCAACCTCATTGCATTATCACTTGATCTCCTCGAAGATTTTTGAGGTTCATTTTGCAAGTTTTTCTTCTTGATGATATAGCAGATTATTGTTTGCAACTCTCTTGCATAGAAGGTGTTTTTGTTCATTGTTTGATCTTGTGTCTCATGTTTATTCACAATTCTAATAGATTATGGTATGGAAAAAATGTGGATCCCAAATTTGTAGTTCATGACTTGAAAACCATAAAGAAAGGGATGAATAAAATAGTTAATTTCAACAATTAGTTTATGATGGCGATGAGAAAAGTGCCTCTCCATGTGAGGCCGAATGAGTCTATGTCTTGTTTTATATTGTTGAGCATTTGATGCAAAGTTGGGTTATTACTTGTGTGATAAGAAAACTCAAACATTAAGGGAGGATTATACTATGGATACTAATATAAAGAGAGACATGGGAGCATTCAATAATGTCATTAAAAGTGTTGATATAAACTTCAAAAACCAGATGCAACAAATTCTAGTAAGCCTCTCAATACTAAGGACAAATTGGACAAATTAATGGGGATATGAAGGATCTCTCATATAAGGTTACAAAAAATGAGAAGGGGATACCTCCAAATATTGGTACCACTCAATTTAATGAAGGTCAACTATTGCATAATAGACCCTAAAAGACCTAGGCCAAGTGATAAAAAAATGGTTTCAAGACATGCAAACCAAGGATACCTAGAGATACACCCCTCTAATCCCTTGAGGAAGGATCATGTGAATCTTTAGGAAGATTAATTCGAATGTGACATATCCTACTTGCCTCATAATCCATCAAAGTGTGATGTTGCTACAACACTTATAGAGGATAAACAACTCCAAGAAGAAGATAGTACACCTAAATACTATGAAGATGATAACATTGACCGGTTGGATGCATATGAAGAAGAGGGATTCTTCCAATATGACCATGACAATGATGATGTTCGGTAAAGCTACCAAATAGAGATTCTATTAGCTTAAATATTTGATGCAACAATATTATATTTCGTGGGTTGCTTCTTCTTTTTTTGTTAATATAATCTCTATTTGGTAGCTTCATATAGCAAAACAATAAGCAAAACTATAAACTAACAATAGATAAGAACTTGGTATAAAAATTTAGATGTCTTTGGATTAGATGTTAGTGCTTCACATAGACATCTACACAAGGTGTTATGGTTTGTACAATAAAAGTAACCAAAATAAAAATTTGTGTCAAAAACATGCTCAATTTTGTAGAGTAGGGTAAAATCATGGGAAAAGGTATGAATCAATAGTACCAACCACCAAATACATAAAACTCAAACCCTAAATACCCTAATCCAACAATGAAGCACAAATGAACATAGAAATATAAACAATAAAGCAATATTACACAGTTTCAATCTGTGTAATATTTGGAAGATATTATCTTATATTATATTAAGATATTTTCATTCTTGAGTAGTTTTGTTCTCTTTAATTTTTGTTTCTTTTTCTTTACTCTTGAGTTAAGCATCAATAATGTAAAATAATGTTAAACAAAACATTATTACATTGTTGTTTTTGATTTTGTTTTTTCTTGTTATGTCTTAGTGCATTATTTGTTTATGTTTTATTTTTCTTTTTTCGTTTTGTATTCTTAGGCATATTATTAGCTATTTCTTAATTTCTCTATTTTACATGTGTGTGGATATATATATATATATTATAGTGTGGTTCTTTTTTCCTCTTTCTTGTATTTTTAATGTTTTTTGTGTTATTTATTTTTATTTCTCTATTAATTTTGTATTTCTTATTTTCAATTTCCTTTGCATCAATTATAGCATTAATTATATTGTATTTTTTTGTATTATATAGCATCAAATACAACATTAATACAATCAATTGTATTGTCCTAATACTATATTTATTTGTTTTCCATTATTTCTTTGATATTATTACAATATAATTTATTTTACTATATTGTAATAATTTGCATTATTAGTTTACATTTCACTATTTTTCCAAAATATTTCTTTATTTTGCATTAGTATATTTTGTTACATCAAATGTTGCATTAATTATAGTGTAATTTATTGCATTTTCTATTATTTCCCCTAAATATAATTTTGTTATTTATAGCATTAATTTTACTATATTATTTTGCTTTTTTTCCGTTCTATTGTATTGTCCTATTACTATATTGTTTGTTTTCCATTATTTCTTTGATTTTGTTTTATTTTTCATCATTTGATGATAGTTAAGTTTTTGGAATTCTTATTTGTCTATTATTACATTATAGTCTATTTTACTATATTGTAATAATTTACATTATTAGTTCACATTACTTCTTATACCTAAATATTTTTACTAATATTGTATTATTTTATTGTATCTTCCTTGCATCAAATGTTGTATTATTTACAGTGTAATTTCATGCATTTTCTTTTATATGACACTACTTTACATTATCTATTGTATTGCTTTATTTAAGACAATTTTTTAACTAATATATGGTAGTAATTAAGATATTGAAACTTAATTATCTATTGTTACAATATATTAGACAATGTATTATCTTTGTAATTCATTTCTTTAATTTCTTTTTATTTTTTTGTTAAGTGTGTAATACTCTTATTTTAATTTATTGCAATATGGTAATATTGTTGCAAAGTTAGTTTTCTTTTGTATCTATTATGAGTTTTTTCTAGTCCTATTGTCTTTCTTTTAATCCCTTTTGATATTTAGTATTGTAATTTTTTATTTTTTTTGGTCCTATCCCTTCCTCTCTCTCTCTCCCCCTCCCAACCTTTTATATACCCAAGTCTGTTGATTCATTTTTTCACTCTTCTCTTCTCTATCTGCATTGCATCCTGATGATGGATCATGGAGTATGATCCAAAATGTTGATGTAAAAAACTGACATAGTCTCAATCCAAAAGTCTTATTACAATACTATCATGGACTGTGAAAACTTCATGCTTTTAGTTCTATTATTTCTTTATAATTTTTTTTTATAATTTTTTATAAAGGGGTAAAAACTTTATTGAAAATCATAAGAGAGCATTATAGTCATAACAAAGGGATCAAGCCCCAGAAACCATAAGAAGCAACTAAACAAGCTCAGAAACAAAATCAACTATCTTCTAGTGTCCTATCCTCCTCAAGGAACCTATCCAAATCCTGACGTAACTTAGAGGAAACCTGCATCCAATCCTCAATCTTCCAGCCATCCTCATGCTTGAAAGCCCATTTGGTCAAGCGGTTAGCAACCCAATTCCACTCCCTCAGGATATGAACAAATGAAATTGCCTCCATCCTAGAACTAACCTGAAGAATCCACTGAACAACCGAAGCTAACTGCCAATTAATATCAAACATCTTCCTCTCATTCAACATATTAATCAAGATCTACGAATCAGCTTCACAAATAACCTTTTTCCATCCCAAAGCAAGGGCCCACTCCATAGCATAAAGAATCGCCAAACCCTCCATGAGATTAACAGTCTTCTCCCCCTCATGAATAGAGAAAATAAATATCACCAAACCCCTTGAATCCCTACCAACCCCACCAATCCCACCAAGCCTAAGATTTCCTCTAGAAGATCCATCAATATTGATCTTCAAAACAATAGCCAGTGGAGGTAACCACCTACCCATCCATTGCACTCTCTTATTCCCATGCCTGCATCTCCTAGAACCACTAGAAGAAGAATGTATCCCCTCCAGTCCCAGTCTATCCACCAACTCAACATCCCCTTTCCCCATGGGAAAACCACTTCACTCTTAGCTGCAACCGACTCCTATATCATACCTAACATATGCATCCACACTTGCTGACCCACCAAGTTCATACCGTGGAATATCTTGTGATTCTGCTCTAGCCAGATCTACGAAAGAAGAAAAGTAGGTCCAACATACCAAACATCTTACAAAAAGGAAGCCATCGAGGGGGGTCTTCCCATACTATCCCAGAACTCCACCAAAGAGGAAGCATGTACACAAGGTTGCTTCCAAACCTCCCACCACAAATGCCAAAGTTGCACAACAAAGGGGCACTAAAAGAACAAGTGTGAGGAATCCTCCTCCTCTTTCCCACAGAGTACACAAACCAAAGGCCCCTGGAAACCACACTTACGAATGCTATCCTAGGTCAAGCACCTATTCCACACCAAAGTCCAGACAAAGCAATTACATTTTGGCCACGATAGCTTATTCCACACCCTCTTCCACCAATGAACCTCCACCCTAGCCAACTTCTAATCCAATAACACTTGATAACCACAAGCAACAAAGTAAATCCCCTTAGGATTGTGGGTCCAAGAAAGAATATCCTCTTCTAGAAGAGAGCTACAATGCAGGTACTACAAATAATCGTGTTAAGCTCAACACTGCCTTCCTCCATTCCCATATTTGGCCACTTTGTGGGATCCTTCCAACAAGCCTTCTCCAACTGACCATAAAAAGAGGACTTGAAGTCACTCACCCTAGACCAACCAGCCACAAGAAATCTCTGGCTTAAAGGAAGCAGGTGAGGAAACTGAGAGGTAAGAGGAGGGAAACCATCACAAGATTTCGACCAAAAAAGAGCTTCAAAACCTCGTCTGCAGATCCAAATTAAACCATCCTTAATGAGCTTTGTACCTTCTGAAGAGTACTCGAAATCAACAAGCCTTTCCCCTCAAGAGGGTACCTAGGGAGGTCATGCCGAGGGACGCCCATAAAATACTTATGAAATAGTATCCAGGCCCACAACTGATCGTGCTCCACACACCATCTCCAGAATAGCTTAGCAGCCACAACCACTTAAAACAATGTTGATTGGCAAAGACCTAGACCACCATATTGCTTAGGACTACACACATCCTCCCACCTGACCAGGCTCCACTTGGAGGATGAAAAGCATCCAATCCATACAAATTTCCTCTCTAGAGAATCCAACTCCTTAAGAAACCCCACCGAAGCCACCTAAAGCATACACCTGTAAGTAGGGAGAGCCTACACAACTAACTTAAGAAGCTGAACCTACCCAACAAAAGACAACCATCTATGTGTCCAATGATTGAATTTCATCCAAAACTTATCAATAATATTCTACCAAGAACCCTTGGGAAGATGACCCATAAAAATTGGAATACCCAAATATGTAAAAGGGAGAACCCCTATTTGAAACCTCAAAAACTTAGCAATTCTTCTCTAATGGAGGCAGGCATATTGAAGAAGAAGATGGATGATTTATCCTCATTAATCAATTGCCCTGATGCCACAAGGTAAACGCCCAACAACTGCCTCAAAAAAGTAGCTTCCCTGATAGTAGCCATCCCCATCAAGGCCATATCGTCAACAAATTGCAAATGAGACTGCGGAGGAAAATCTCCACCCCACCACCAACCCTGAATGATGCCTAATCCAACATTTATTTTCAACAAACCAAGACCTCTAGCAAGAAGTAGAAATAGGTATGGGGAAAGAGGGTCCCCTTGACGTAAACCCCTAGAAGCCCCAAAAAGTTTAGAATGATCTCCATTTATCAGCACCGAGAAGGATATTGACGTAACACAACTCATGACCCATTGGATCCACTCTTCACAAAATCCAAAAGCAACAAGGATCTTCTGCAGGAAGGACCATCTAACCTCGTCATAGGCCTTAGCCATATCCAACTTAATGAACATTGTCTTCTCGTGGGAATTGAACATGGAGTGGATGGTCTCTATAGCAATAACAACCTTGTCCAAAATCTGTCGACCCGCAACAAATCCACTCTGCTCCCCTAAAATCAACACTTTAAGCCACTTGTTCAACCTCTCAGCCATTAACTTCGAAATAATTTTATATGCTACATTGTAAAGGGAAATAGATTGAAACTGAGTTAACTTATTTTCCCCTTCACACTTGGAAATGAGGGCAATGAAGGTGGAATTAAGAGCTCTCAACATCTTCTTGTTCCTTTAGGACTCCTAAACAACCGCCAGACGATCTAACCTTATGATATCCTAGAATTCTTGAAAAATATCTATTGGGAAGCTCCTCTAAAGAAATCTCTCTCATTAGATACTCATTCACCTCCCTGGAAACCAACTGAGGGATACAAGAAAGAACCTGTTCCTCCTCAACCGAAACCCCTTGTGAATCCTCTCTGAATAGAGTAGCAAAATACTGTGATGCCTCAGCCGCAATTTCTTGAAACAAGACAAGACGATCCCCTCTATCATTAACCATAATAGAGATGGAATTACCATGCCTCCTATCCTTCACATAATTAGAGAAAAAGGCAGTGTTTTTGTCCCCTTCCTACAGCCATTCAACCCATACTTTTTGCTTCCAAATATACCTCTTCTCGTAATTCACATTCCTCCACCACCTTCAGAGTCCTAGCCTCTCTTTTAAAAATATCCAAAACCCCATTCTCTTGAATCAATCGTAATATTATTCAACTCTTCTGAGCAACAACCTTATCATGAAAATATTACCAAAACATGCCAATTCCATATTTTAAGTTGATACTTGACAAACTGAAGAAGCTTGGAAAAAGTATACATTGTTGTACCAAAAGTAGGTGTACCTATCGTCCACCACACAACCACCTGGTCAAAAAGAGTAGAATCCCGTAAGCACATAAGCTGGAACTTGAAGGAAGGAGATCAAGGTGCTTGAGAGAGATGATACTAAGCTTGATAGGCCAGTGGTCTGAACCCCTCCAATCCAAAATTTCAGAGGAAGTAGACCACAAGTCTCCAACCCAATAATAGGAGACCAAGAAACAATCCAACCTCTCAGCAATACAATCCTCACCAATCCTCCTATTATTCCAAGTAAAACAACCATTATTGGGTTGAATATCAATAAGATTTAAATCCAAAATGCTATCCCTGAGAAGTAGCGAATAAGGCTCCAACCTAGCAATTCCACCCCTTTTCTCAGACAACTCCACGATAGCATTGAAATCCCTAGCCAGAACCCACGGATAGAAAGGAACTAGGCTGTGAACAAATTGAAGATGAGACCATATAAGCTGCTTACCCTAATACTCAATAGGTGCATACACATTAGAGAGGAGAATACACTCTCCTGTCACAAAGAATGAAGCCACCAGGGAAATAGAAGATCTAGAAGACATCCACCAGAGAGGGAAAATCCTCTGGGGGTTCCATAAGCAAGCCACCTCGCTGGACACTCCGTGAGCTCCAATACACTGACACTTGCCAAAATTCCACAACTTAGGTACCATATACAACATATTCTCCACAGATAATTTAGTCTCCTAAAGAAAAAGAACATCCGAAGATTGATTCCTAACCAAATCATGAACAACTTTTTGTCAAGGGCCACTGTTCAAGCCCCTAACATTCCATGATAGAACAATCATTTCTGGGGACACAAGAAATGCGAATCCAGGGTCTTGACTACCCCTGACTCCACTAGAGTTTCCCTAGTTGATTTAATCTTTTCCATATCCTTTTTCCTACCCATCTTGGGATTCTTCTCACCAACCCCCTTCTTTGGTTCCTTTTGTTGAATACCCATGCAAGAAGAGGACAAAGAGCTCTTTCTAGCTTCTGCACCATCCTTTAGGGGAAAAGAAGAACCATTTCCCCCATTCTTCAAAACTCGATTAATAGGATCCGACACAACCTGGAAAATCAACTGCTGATCCATGTCCATCTGCCCAACACCCGTATCCTGCACAACTTGCATAGCCTCCAAAGGAGGCCCATCCTTTCTTGTGCCCAAAGTTCCTTGATCCAAATTCAACAAACCTAGATTCACTTCCTATTGGCTGAGATCATCTAGCACCTCAAACCTGTTAAAAGTGTCATCATCTTGCCTTTCCCCTAGGGTCCTCTTCTACCCTCAATTGTTATTGTGAGCTTTGACAGGGATAAATCCATCCTCTCCAGTACCATCACCTAGAATAGGCTCCTTCCCCTTATCAACTCTGGGCGGATTGCGAGGAGATTGGGAAGGCTGGGGCACCACCAGCTTAGCCCTACGACACTTGCGCTGCAAGTGTCCATATTCGTGACAAAGTCGACACCAAAAAGGTAGAGTTTCATAGTCTAATTGTTGCACCCATGTATATGATCTTGCACTAACTTCCATAGAATATGGCAATGGCTTGCTCAAATCAATTTCCACACAAATATAGGAAAAAGTCATTACCTTTTTAAACTATGTTTGCTATGAAGACCCAACAGGTTTACCAATCTTGAAGCCATCAAATGCAACACATCCTCTCACTAGCATTCAACCAGAAACCATGACAACCGAACCCAAACATGAACCCTATTTGGGAGCTCTTCAGTCAGATTGAAGCCTGCATGCCACGACTTCATAAACAAGCCCATTTGGTTATATAAATAGGGACCCCCCTCAAAAATCCTATTTTGATCAGCCATGCAATCAAAGGAAACCATAAAGTAGTTATTCACTAGGAGCCTAATCTCCATCTCTCCTTCTGACAGCCATGTCCTCTGAGCCCAAGATTCCAAAAATTGCAGCAAGACTCTCAAACCCATAAAATTGCAATAAAAGGAGTGCTTCGAATAATATTCAATATCATCAGCCAACATCTCCATCGGGATAACCAATTTCGGCCTCTCTTTACATATTTCCAAGCATCCATTAATCTTCGTAATCTTAGGTCCCCTAGATGACCTAGAACCATTCATCTCCTGATCCGACGAAAACAAATTATTATCGAAAACCTTCACACCCTATGTCAGAGGTTTTGATCCAAAAGCTAATCGAAAATCCATCTTGGGGCTAACCCAAGATGATTCCCCTCGAGACATGAGCCCAAAATGAGAGCCTAAGCAGGCATGCAAGCCCTTGAGTTGAGAGAACAAAGGCAGACACCCACACGAGGGTTAGCACAATACCCCTCTGGCTCCACCTACAACCCACAAAAACTTAAGAGTGTTAGCTTTAAATAGAACAACCCCACACCCAAGCGGGACAACACATATCCCAAGGAGAATAGCCACGTCACACACTAAACACCCACACCTCACCCAATGGTCTCAACCCCACATGAGCCTTACTATCTGACAGAGCCTCACCAAGAGGCTATGCACAGAGCTACACTCGACCGCCACCTCTTACTGAACAAACATAGGCCCAAACCCTATCGATGAAAGCCAAACAACAACCACTGTGCACCAAGGAAATCCAACACAGAAAATAAAGATATACACAGTGAAATCTCCACCCTAAATGCAGAAAGAGCCCCCCCTTGTCGCACCAACAAGCAACCACAAAGAGCGAGCTAGGGCACAAATGCCTTAGCTTGGCCAACAGAGCACAAAATCGCCATTTTTTCTCTTTATAGTTTTTCAATTAGAATTAATTATATTATATTATTTTATTATATTTATAATTAAAACATTAGTTAATTTCTTTTGTAATCTTTATCTTATTACTTTTTTTAGTTTGTTGATTTTTTCTTTATTTTTCTTTTATTCTTTATATTTCTTTTTGGATTTGTTTTCTTATTAGTAGGCTTTGATCAATTTGTTTCTTCCTTTGTAGTCTTAATTGGTAGTATATTTTATTAATGTCTTTTGTTCAATCTATTTTATCTAGAAGTTGTCTAATTTTATATTTTACCGAGAGGCCTAACCCTATTAAGGCTGCCTCTATAGGAGGCCAGCAGAAGTAACAGTGTAAGAAAAAAGAAACCTTTCATATTCTGCATGCATGCGCACGTCAAGACCCTACGCTGGAAGAGGAAGAGGCACGAAGGGTGGTCTGTGCTATCCAAATGAGCATTACAACTAATCGACGGTCAGGTGAAGGTTGAAATCTGCAATCAAAAAAAGAAATGGCAGTTACAACAAAAGCAATGGCAGTTGAAACGTGGACAAGCAGGCCAAGTAAGGAGTGTCGATATGGAAGAGGTAGTGCTGGCAGTTAAAAGGGTTGTGATAGAACAAAAGATCTTGTATGCGTAGGAGATCATATTCTAAATTAGATGAAACTTTGTGGAGGCCAGTTGATGTAACAACATAAGCAGAAAGGAAGGCACGGTCTGTGAACGAGTCCGAGCAAGAATGCAATGGACAAAATGTGAAGATTATGGGCTACGTAGGACACCAAGTGGAGTGAGATGGACTGCATATGTATTAGGGCAGTATATATATATCAAAATGCTAGAGGCTGATTATAGATAAGAAGGGCATCTAACAGAATAAGGTAGAGTCGTGGGAATTAGAGGTTTTTGACAGAGGAACTGATAGAATAAGAAGGGCATCTGACAGAGGAACTTAGAG
This sequence comes from Sequoia sempervirens, assembly GCA_007258455.2. Taxonomy (NCBI): domain Eukaryota; kingdom Viridiplantae; phylum Streptophyta; class Pinopsida; order Cupressales; family Cupressaceae; genus Sequoia; species Sequoia sempervirens. The sequence goes on along the minus strand of VDFB02267010.1, from coordinate 15,612 downwards.
GGAGCTTTGAGAGAGCACAAAAATGCAGAGATTATAGAACAAATGGTTCAACATGACGGAATGTAGAAAGCCCGTCGCACAAGTGGATTTAGGAGGCTGTGCATTGGTGGAGAAGATCCCAGGGCTTCAACAACAATAGGGGTTCCTCTCTGATTATTTTTTGGAGGCATGTAGGAGGGCTTTCGCCAAGTTTATGCATTTTGATTAAGGAACATTAATGTTACTTTAACCATTGAGTTCTTTGCTCATCTAACGAAAAAATTAGCATATTTCTTCATTACAGTGCATTAAAAAATTAACATATCTTTCAAAAATGCCGGCAAAGTTCATTAAATATTATAAAATTGCCAGTTTTTAGATGCAATCAAGGAATTTAAAATTCCACATTTGAATGCTTTTTAGAATAAATCGTATTTTCTTAGAGCTTTAAATGATTTTGAAACAAGTGCATCAACCAGATGTGATGCTATGGTTGCAGGATATATACAAAATGGGTTCGATGAGGTGGTATTTAAAGGAACAGAAATTCATTGGTTTAACCCTTGCCAACACTGTCAAAATGGAATCTAAGTGGTGCAAAAAGTGGCATGTTATTTGTTGGGCTATATCTGGTAGCTATTTGCAAGAGTGCGTGGAAGTGTGTCTAACATTTTCCATGTTTAAACGGAAAGTACTGGACTCAAAATTTTTATGGACACATTGATAGTTTTCATAGAGAAGCATGACAAATAGAAGAAATCGAAAGCAAAAAATCAAGGACGTTGAAGAGAAAGTCTTTCCTTATGATTTTTTCTTGCTAATTTTGATTAAGGAAATACCAGATAAGAATGGAGTACTGCGCCTTAATTCTTAAATTTTCACTTACCAGAAAACCATTAAAGACGTATAAAACAGCAAAGGGAAATAATAATGCTTTTTATTATGATACTGTGCCAAATATATGAAAGTTTAAAAAGTTGTGTAGTACCAGTACATCAATTTAATTATGTATGAGATCTTCTTTATACAAACATTTTTAAAATATATATTTTACAAAATTTTCATTTATATCAATTTATGAATCAAGAGTGTGATTATCAAACATGTTCTATTGTAGTTCGACGATATACTGGTGAATTCGATAGGTTTTGAGAAGTGAAAGATAAATATTTTAAAACCTTTAACAAATAAGTCTATTGATGGAAATATACAAGACACTAATGGATTACATACATTGATTGACAAGTACTTGGTAGACATTGGCTAGCTTGAAAATGGTTGACGTGGTATGTTAATAGACATGAAAAAATGATTTTTCAGGGTAATACAAGTTAAAAAATGTGTATAATTATAATGGTAAAATTAGTATATTAATGTTAATTTAGATTTGTATTTATTTTGAGATAATGTTTTAAAATATGTATTTTGTGTTTTTCTATTTATTTATTTATACATATATGTATTTTCATGCACTTAGCTCTAACTTATCTATAAATGCACACACTTCTATACATTTATCTTATTTCTATACCTATCCATACAAAAAGCTTAAGGTGGAAAAGAAGCCATGACCACATAACAACATGAAAGTTGCAATGCCCAACAAAATATGGGGCAAGGAAGAAACACCAAGCCAAGTAGGTTACAAAGGCTTATAGATAAAAAATGAAGTGAAATATACAAAAGTACATTTCTCAAATGTATAGGCAATCGTATGATTTTAGAGTGCAATTCTTAGTTTATTTGCATATATTTTTATAGTTAAAATTTCAAACATTTATCCTATAATGTGAACCATTATATATGACCAATATTTAAATTTTATATATTCTAAGAAATTTATATAAACACATAATAGAGGGATTGGTTGCAACACAATCTCAGTATAAACATGCATATCCTAACTCAACAACATATTTATCTCAAAACTTCACTAAAATGTATTCATTAAACCCTAAAAATAATTCAAGATCTAAGCTCAATGAAAGTCAACTTCGGATTAAGGGTTATAATTAGAGTTAGAGTTATAATTATGGTTAAGTTTAGGATTAGGGTTATAATTAGGCTTAGGATTATAGTGAGGGCTAGGGTCATAGTTAGAGTTAGGGTTTCCATTATAATTATGGTTAATATTAGACTTAAGATTACAAATAGGTGATTAGGGTTAGAATTAGAATAAGGGTTATAATTAGGGTTAGGGTTAGAATTAGGATTAGGATCAAGATTCAATTAGGGTTAGGGTTAATATTCAATTAGGATTAGTGTTAAGGTTCAATTAGGGCTAGGGTTAACATTAGGTAAGGGTTTGGGTTCAATTAAGACTAGGGCCAAGGTTAAGGTTCTAGGATAAAGCTTCGAGTAAGGGTTGTGATCTAAGGGTTAGGTTTAAAGTTAGAGTGAAGGTTAGGTTTAGGGTTCAATTAAGATTAGGATTAGGGGTAGGGTCAAGTTTAATTAGGGTTAGGGTGATGGATATAAGATAAATCTTACCTGGTCAAAGTTAGGGTTAGGGTAGGATTTAGGGATCAATTAGGGTTGCAATTAAGGCTAGGTTAGGGTTAGGGTTCAATTAGGGTTATATTTCAAAAATTAGGGTTACCATTAGAATTAGGGTCAGTGTTAGAATAAGGATTATGAATAGGGTTATAATCATAGTTAGCATTAGAAATAAAATTATAATTATAGTTAGGGTTAGGGTTCAATTATGATTATCGTTAGACTTTGAGTTTAATTAGGGTTAGAGTAAAGGATTAGTTAGGTTTATGGTTCAATTAGGCTTACAATTGTAGGATAATGCTTGGAGTTAGGGTCAAGGATAGGGTTGGGATTAGGGTTAGTGCTCAATTAGTGTTAGTTAGGGTTAAATTATACTTAAAGTTAATGTTAGTTTAGGGTAAGGGTTCACTTAGGGTTAGGGTTAGTGTTAGGGTTCAATTACCATTAGGGTTTTATTAGGGTTAGGTTTCAATTAGGGTTAGAGCTGGGGTTCTAAGATAAAGCTTTGAGTCAGGGTCAGGTTAGGATTAAGGTTAGGTTAAGGTTAGGATTCAATTAGGATTAGGGTTGATCAGGGTTAGGGTTGGGTTAGGGTTATGGTTTGGGTTCAAATAGGGTTGGGCTTAGGGTTATGGTCCAATTAGGGTTATAGATCTATTAGGGTTGTAATTAAGGTTAGGTTAGGGTTAGGATTTAACTAGGGTTACAATTAGAGCTAGGGTTGCCATTAGAATTAGGGTTAGTGTTAGAATTAATATTATGAATGAGTTTATATTCATGGTTAGGGTTACAATTACATGTATAATTAGGGTTAGGATTAGAGTTCAATTAGGATTAGGGTTAAGATTCAAATATTGTTTAATTTGGGTTAGTGTTAGGCTTAGGGTTCAAATATGGTTACAAATTCAATAAAGCTTCAATTAGGGTCAAGGTTAAGGTTGGGGTTGGGATTAAGGTTCAATTAGGGTAAGCATTAGTTTTAGGGTTAGGATTAGGGTTCAATTAGGGTTATAATTAAGCTAGAGTTTAGAGTTAGGGTTATGGTACAATTAAGAGTAAGATTTAATCAAGGTTGAATTAGGATTAAGATTTAATTATGGTTAGGGTTCAATCAAGGTTTAATTAGGGTTAAGATTTAATTATGCTTAGGGTTCAATTAGAGTTAGGGTTAGGATTAGAGTTCAATTAGGTTTATATTTAGGTAAGGATTAGAATTCAATTAGGTTGGGGTTAGGGTTAGAGTTTAATTAGGGTTAGGATTAGCGTTTAGCTCAAATTATGCTTCAATTAGAGTTAGGGTTAGGGTTGTGGTTCATTTAGGGTTAGGGTTAGGATTCAATTAGAGTTATAGGTTAAATATTAGGGTTAGGGTTTTAAGGTAAAACTAAAGGTTACAATTAGGGTTGCAGTTAGGGTTCAATCGAGGTTAGGTTAGGTTGAAGGTTTAATTAGGCTTGATGTTAAGTTAAATTAGGGTTAGGGTTAGGGTCCATTTAGGGTTAGGGTTCAATTAGAATCTAATTAAGGTTAGGGTTAATGATTGGGGTTAGGTTTAGGATTAATATTTTGGGTTAGTGTTACAATTTTAGGATAAAGTTTGGGGTTATGGTTAGGGTTTACTCAAGGTTGGTGTTACTTTCAACCAGGATTAAGATTAGGGTCAGGTTTCGTTTATGGTTAGGGATTTAATTAGGGTTAGAGTTTGGTTTAATGATTTATGGTTAGGTTTAGGGTTAACATTAGGTTACAATGATGATTTAATTAATTAGGGTTAGGGTTCAATTACTATTAAGGTTACAATTCAATTTGAATTAGGGTTAGGGTTAAAGATAAAATTATAATTAGGGTTATAATTAAGGTTAGAAATGGAATTAGGATTAGTGTTGCAATTACTATTAGGGTTAGGGTTAGGGTTAAAGATAGAATTAAGATTAGGATTGGGGTTCGATTTGAGACTGTGGAGGGAGCAATGTCTTTAAAAGAAATACAGTTCATCTAGAGTTAGACTATGCCCAATTAGGTTAGGTCTCAAACATACCAAGCATTTGGTTTGAATTAGGGTTGGTTATTAGGGCCAAGGATGGATCTCACAACTAATTAGGGTTAGGTCAGATGGGATTAGGTTAGAGCAGAGACAGAATTAGGATTAGGGTTAGTATTACAAGCTAGGTTAAGAAAATAGGTTAGGTTTACAATTAGTGGATAGAATTATTAGGGTTAGACATCAGTTAGGTTAGAGATAACACCAACACACATGTTAGGCTAGAGATAGAATTAGGATTAGGATTGAGTAGTTTTCAGAGGGAGACAAGTCTTCAAAGTTAGGGCTAGAGTTCAATTATAGTTAGGGTTATGGCACAATTAGGGTTAGGGTTCAAATAGACATAAGATGGTTTAATTAGGGTTAAGGTTAGAGTTAGGGTTATGATGGAGTCAACATTAAATTAATTAGGGTTAGGTTTAGGATTGGGATTAGGGTTAGGTTTCAATTAGAGTTAGGGTTATGGCACAATTAGGGTTAGGGTTCAAATAGACTTAAGATGGTTTAATTAGGGTTAAGGTTAGAGTTAGAGCTATGATGGAGTTAACATTAAATTAATTAGGGTTAGGTTTAGGATTGGGATTAGGGTTAGGGTTAGGGTTAAAGATAAAATTAGAATTAGGGTTATAATTAGGGTTAGAAATAGAATTAGGATTAGTGTTGTAATTAGTGTTAGGGTTAGAGATAGAATTAGGATTAGGATTGGGGTTGGTGTTTATGTTAGGATTATGATTATGATTAGGGTTAGGGTTAGGGTTATAGATAGGGTTAGGATTAGGGTTAGTGTTAGGGTTAGAGATAGAATTAGGATTAGGGTTAGAAATAGAATTAGTATTAGGGTTCAGGTTAGTGCTAATATTAGGGTTATGGTTAGACATAACTCTAAACCTTAACACTAAACATTAATGCTAACTATAACCCTAATCATAAGTCTAAACCCCAACCCTCACCATAATCATAATTATAAACCAAATCCTAACCCTAATGCTAATCTTAACCTTAATCCTAACCTTGACCCTAACCCTAACCCAAACCATAGCTCTGACCAAATATAAATCCTTACCCTACCCCAAATTATAATTCCAATCCAAACCTTAATAGTAATTCTAGCCCTACCATTAACACTAACCAAAGCCTTATTCCTAACTTGAAACCTATTATAATTATAATCCAAACCCTAACCCTAACCATAATTCTACCCCTAACCCTAACATAATTCTCACACTAACTATGACCATAAACCCAACCTTAACACTAAACCCTAACCCTAATCATTATAATAAATCTAAACCAAACCCTAACCCTAATGCTAACCTTAACCATGATATAAACCCTAATCCTAAATGCTAACTCTAATCATAGCCCTAAATATATTAATTTATTCACTGCTATGCAATGTCAACGACCTACTAGCTTTCATTCATCTTAATATATTAACTCCATATATTATACATGCCAAGAGATTTCACTGAGGCTTTATCTTTTGAATTAAAAAAGAAAAAAAAGGAAAAATACCAAATGAAATCTCACAGACACATATAGATTAATATATTAAGATATATTAAGCCAGTTTCACTTCTAAATATATATTCTTATTACATTATCAGTTTTAATTGTTTCTTTGAATCACTAATTCATTTCAATCATATTCCTTTTATTTTGGCATTTCCATCTTTGATCTCCTTTTCTTTTATTTCTTTATCTCTTTCTGACTTTTACCATATTTAACTGTAGGTTTTAGTTCCATTTCCTTGATCTTCCTGCTAACTTATCTGAAGTGACACTGTTTTGTTCTTTGTTTCTTTAATCAAAGATTCTGTCTAATATTTATAATAATTAGTCTCATTATGTCTTGTTTAGCATTTCCCCTTTGTTTTAATTAAATTAAATTTATATTATAGTACTATAATACTAGTAAAACTCAATTGTCTCATGGATATTCTTTTAATATAACTATATTAATCCATTAACATTTTATTTTCTTTATTATTTTTCTGATTGATTTTTTTTCTCAAACTTAGTACCTAGGTTTATTTTGCATGTTGGTTTTGCCCTTTTGTTTCATTTCATTTAGTAGTTGCTGTCTCACATTATTTCCAATAGTCTCTTTTATAATAGTATGTCCTTTAGTAATAATTAATAGGTCTTGTCAATTTCATTTTCTCTTTAATTTGTATTTGCTTTTAAATTTCTCATTTCATTTCATATTCTTTTTAATTTCATTTGGAATTAATAATCTTACTAGTAGTTTTTGTTCTATGGTTCTTCTTTTGTAATCTTAATTAGTAGATTATTTTATTAATTTGCTTTGATCTTTCTGATTATTTTGATTCTATTTTAATTAGAAGTAGTGATTTAAACTCTTTATTCTATTTTAATTAGTTCTTATTTTCATTTATATTGTTGATTTTAATCTGTTTAATAAACTCTACTACTCCTTTTATGGCCATTAGGGTTTTTTTGTTTTAGTTTTTTATTAATTTTTTTAAATAACCTAATCCACAGTTCTACAGTCCTTCAACCCTCAAACTACTTGTTTCCTAAGTCCTGCCATCTCTTTCATTCTTTCTGAACACAATGCATAGTCCCTGAAGGATGGATCTGAAAGGTGACTCCAAAAACTATTAAAAAAATTACACAAAGCCAATCCATAAATTCTTAGCAAGACATTATCATGGAATGTGAAAACTTGATGCTGTTAAAATGACTATATGTAATTTGACATTTTGATGAAATAAATGTAATGCAATGTGTTTCAATTTTAATGATTGTTATTATTTAATTAAGATTATGATGATGTGATTAATAACATACTAACTATCTGATTGAATTTCTTAGTGAAATGTAGGATCATATTCTTACCCTCCCAGAGGGAGAGGGAGAGTATCACCAGAGAGAGGAGCATAGACTTGGCCAAAGTAATGCAAAAGTCTCTACTTGCATTAGTTGGGTCACCATGTTCTAGATTGCATATCTAGTCAGATTGATCATACTTGGTTAGAGATGTCTAAAGTTTTATGGTCGATTGGTTATGTAGGATACAACACTAGAACTCAACTAGCATGAATTTGTTGGTTCCTTTGTTTATACTCTTCATGAAGGATAGGGCCACTTCTAGTTGGAAGCTATGTGGGGGGCCACATTGATTTGTGGTTGGAGGTAAAGCACTTGGGTGATGCTCTCCCTCTTGTAGACGACAACGCCAAGGCTTGTGAAACAAAAGCAAATTTCTAGATATGGGAGACTTGACTTTGTATCTCTTATGTGTAATATAAATTTGTATACTTGAAATGTATTTCATATATGTATTGTAAATAAAAGATTATCTCATTTCTCAAGTTCCATTTAATATTTTACAAATTCAAAAGTTGTATTATTCATGTTTTGGTCATGTGCAATAAATGATATTTGAGAGTGAATTTTTTTTGCTATCTTATTTTTAAGCATATGTTTATTTACTTCTATGAAAAAATCTAAGTATTTATTGTGTAGTATGAGTGATTTTGTTACAAAGAAGATGCAAAAGGAATTTGGTTGGGGATATGAAGGTGGACACGGAATGGTGAGAGGGTCGGGATAAGAAGAATGAAAAGAGTGGTAAGAAGTGTTTGGGAATGGGAGAGTAGGAGGGAAAGTATATAGGGGTAGAGAATACCTCATGTTTAGTTGAGTGATGAGGATGTGAATAAATGGATGTAGAAATATCATGTAGACGGAGTGAAACGCATTGGGAGGAGGTTTGAAAGGGATGAATGACTTGTGTTTAGTAGTTCTAGTACCATAGTAAACAATGAAAGAAAGAGGGGAAGAGGAAAAAGTAGAGATAGAGGCTTCAGTATGTGAAGGATGAATCACATTCATATTTTGTTTGATTCCCTTAAAGATGTCCATACCAAAAGAGGTAGAGACCGACAAGGTGTGAAAGACATCAATCAAAGAGGATGGGTTGGTTCCATGTCCCATGCAACCCACTTAATCGTGAAGAATTTGGAGTTTGGAAGTAGTTGTTTGATGTTTTTTTTTGTTTGATATGTTCATAATTTACACATCATAAATGATGTCCTCACCATTAATAAAATGAGAAATAATCATGCCATCAATTGGATTGAGTGAAGTGCAAACCATGGTGGAAGAAGGTTTAAGGCAAATTACGGGGTTAAAGGAGCAAGAAGATGGAATAAACTCAAGTTAAAGGATTGAGAGAAAATAGACAACAATGTGAAGGGTGGGAAGGCCATGAGTCAAAGTGGAACTAAAAGATGAAAACAGTGTAAGATGGTATTAGGCACAAAAATGCAAGAGAAAAATAAAAGATTGAATCAAATTGTGTTGTGGAGGAGATTGGTGGTTGTTTAATTGAGATATTGGAGTTAGATAACTTCTATTTTAAACCAATACTACTTTAAAAAGCATTTGTATCATCCAATTTGACCATTGAACATAAATTAGAGCTTAAGATTTGTAAAAAAATAAATGTATAAATAAGAAAAAAAAGTTTGATTCATGACACATGAACATACATATTCTTGTTCAAAGACAAATGTAACACACTAATATTCCAAATAACATAGAATAAAACATATGAATTCCAATTAAATGAAGTGTTTTCAAATCAATTCATAATCCACTAAAATTAAGAGTACACACTTCTCTTCCTTGAAAGTTCATTTTACCCCTCTTTACTCTCTTTATAAACCAGGTTCTTTCCCCCAAGTTTGTGCTAACGAGGACATTTCGCTCCTATTACCAACTTTTAATGCCAGCTTAGTTAGACTTGTGAGTGCGTGCATATATATTTATTATTCCTCAAAAGAAGTGCATGTGACGTCTCCAACTAAAAGACAAATATTAATTAAATTAAATTCCCAGAGTAACGTGACCCGCGATGGCGACTGTGACGGCGAATAATATCAAGGCATCAACACGAGGCCCGCCTAACCCAACCTCCATCGCATTCCTGTGAAAAAGATGACCACTAAATATCCTTTTGTAGTATATCCTCTTGTAGTATATTACGTAATTCGAGCAAAAATCAAGCGAGATTCCTTCCTTCCTTTTGCCTAATCTGACGTGTGATGTGCAGATCCAATCCAGGGAGTTTGGAGTGCGCTCAAGACAGCGTGGAGCGTATACACCGTCCCGTACAAAATAGCTGACAGGATGCTTCAGCCTGCTTTGGCAATTCTTTTTCTAAACGCGATAATGATAGGGAAGTACATGCCCACGGTTTTGAGCAGCCGGAACAGTATGTGTGACGGAAAGAATGTGAAGTCAAGGCAGGAGCATTCGATTTGGTGAATGTGCACGCTCACTAAGTCCGACATTAATTCATGGCTTCTGTTTTTTGCAACGGCTCCGACACCTCTTTACTGGAAAATGAAGAATATGGGAGCTCCGCCTGCAGGTAAATGTCTTTTTTGTTGAATATAACGAGGCTTAGTGAGGCACTCAAACCCCACAGAAGGCTTTTCAATTTCGAACTTTGTGTAAATCTGTATGTCTTTAATGCTCTTTAGAGCTCATTTAAAAGGCATTGCTATCATAAAGAATTTCGGACAGGTACTAAAGTGCAAATCTGGATCTTTATTTTCGTAAATTAATAATCTCTGTCTCGATCCATGTATTGTAAAGGTTTCTTGTTAGCTTGTTTTTAAAGCTTTATAGTTCTTTCGTGCATTTTTGTAGAAGTATTGTTCTTCAGAACCGATATTTTTTCATTTGGTATTAGAGCGAAGGAACTTTTGAGAACGATCCACGGCACTATTTGTACTGTATAGTGTACCAAAATATATGGAGTGAACTTTGAATGCATACAAGGGTAAATAGATGTCAGAAAAACATTGTTTGCTTACTTGCTGCCACATATAGCAGTCAAAACAATGAAAATGGGAGTGAATGCAAATACAGTAAAAGTTGGCTGTAAAAATGGCCGTCTTGATTAGAAAAATCAAACATTGAATTGGCTGCACAGACCCTAAACTCGATACGTTAGTGATATTCTTATATAGTCAGTCCAATGTTGTGATGCAGCTTTTTGTGTCATAAGATGCCATCTTTGTTACTCTCTTTACAATACGAGGGTATGGGTTTTGGGGATAGCAAAATCTCTCCTTTGATTTTCCACGCTGATGGCAGGGGATGACTATTAAAATAATTTATAAAATTAATATTTTTATTTAAAATATAAATAAATAAATAAATAAACCTCAAAAATAAAATAAATAAATCAAAAGAAGTTGAAATTTTCAAAAGTAATTAGAATAAGAATCCTCTAAATCTATTTGATAGACTGACATAATATGAAACATGCTTTATATTAATAGATGTCAAAAAAGAAATGTTGCCTCATGCATAATTGTAGAGGAATAAAAACACCCTACACTATACATCTAGGGTAAATTAATTAAACAATGATTAAAAAAGTGTCAACCCTAGAATTTAGAGTTAAGCCTGGCATTTGATACAAAAACGACAAAGTGATGTAGGGAAATCTTTTGATGCATTTTGAGTTATGTTGCAAAACTTTGGATTTTAGGTTGTTTTGTGTGTTTTGAAGTTTCCTAAGGTCATTTATGACCATTTTGAATCATATGGTTTCATTTTGGAGTGTTTAGAGGGTTTTTGATTAAAAATGTAAAAAATTGCCAAAGGTTGCTAAAAGTTGTCATGCGACTTTGTCCAAGTGGCAAAAAAGCAAGAAATTGTTACATGCAAAGCAAGAAATGTTACTAATCAGTTAGAATTAGTCTTAAATGTATGCACGTACCCTCCAAGGTCGAGTAGAGAGGGAAGAAACTGATTTTTGAAGTTTTTGTGAATGAAAAACAAGCATTTCTGTGCATTTTCTAACGTTGCAGACCCGTTCTTTCCTTTTGTATGGATTTGTACTTGCTTGTACGGATGTGATACTGCCTGGAGAAGATGGAGGAATGAGATAACTTTCATTTGCAATTGGTTTGGTCTATTTTTGTTATGATTTGCAAAAGTTATAACATTTTTGGTGTCAATGGTTACAGATTTTTCACTGTTTTGCAGCAAGAAATTATGCTTGTACGGATTTTTACGACCTGCAATGGTTGGGGTAGTCATTGGAAAAGTTAGAGATATGTTTTAGGGTTCAAATGCTTTTGGTTTGGTCTCATTTGGAGTTGATTTGATAAAGTTATGGCAAAAATGCTCTAGATGGTCATGTTCAGAAATTAGGGTTTTCAATTTGATAAAAAAATTCATTCCTCATGATCTGTACGGTGAAAAATTCTATAAACTCGTAAAAAGTTCTGTTTTCATGTCTTCTTTCATATTTCCAAGCTTTAGGCCAAGATTTGATGGGCAGCGAGGTGAAATAGTTGAATGTGTGTCTCATTTTGCAAGAAAACTGTCATAAAACCCTAGTTGCTAAAGGGTTGAGTGTAGAATCATTGAGACATGTTATGAAAAGACTGAAATGTCCAAGAACTCATGCGTAATGCTGTTTTCCCTTGTTGAATGCCTATTAAGCCATTGTAGCAATGTTTCCAAGATGAATTAGGATGCACCCAATTATGCATTATGATGAATCATTGTATCAAATGTGTCATTTGAATCAAGTTTAAGCATCTCCTTCTTTGAATATAAAATAAACATGAAATATTCATTCACACATTGCTGCAATAATATCATAAAAACCCATACTATTTTTAATAAACAAAGAAGGGATAAGAGATTTGTGTACCTATGTTCTACTTGTCAATATATGATTGCAACTAATTGCTAGAATATCTATGGTAGAATCTGATTTCTGGATCTTGGGTTCATGATTGTAATTGATATGAAAACAAGTGAATAAATGCTTGGTTCATGATCCTAGGTACAACATTAATCTGGAATGTGTGGCCTTGACCCAATGCTTAGACAAAAGAATATCCAGATCATGACCACACATATGACCTTGATGTGTACAAAAGTGGGCCCAAACTTAACGTGTGGCCTTGATCCTAAAATCATGGTCTTGATCTTAAAGACTGCACTACTAAATCAATCATGTATGGCTTGAATGTTATAAAGACATGTCAAGCAATTATGCAATGATGTGAAATGCAGTGCTAAATGTTTTGTCTCTATGCTCTTTGCTCTTTGCTTGCTTATTCATATTTTCTTTCTTGATTTGCATTTTGCATGATTTAAAATGATATAGGACTCCCCTTTATATATTTAACCCTAGATGCTCAGATCAGACCCAAATGGCATGCATGTGGACAAGTTGTAATGGCTAGGATCCTAAAAATTTGGCTTGAAGAGTAGGAAAATATAATTTGAATTCGATGGAAAGGCTGCAGGAGTGGTATTGAATTAGGTTTAGGGCCACAAATGCAGTCTCAACTTGGGAAGGAAAACATTATAGCAATGGGTCAACCTAAATTCTATTGCTCAAGGAAATGTGGTTTGAGATGGTAGGATTCAGGCAACCATCAAAATATGCACAAATGGAGCCAAATTGAACATAAGAATATTGCACCTAAGAGAGTGCCAAAATCGCATTCAGAATAATCAAGGGAAAAGGGCAAGGATGCACTTTTGACTTCTATAATAGTACATTGGTGCATTGAGTAACAAGCTTAGAAATTGAAGTCAGCATCTGATTGATACCTCAAAATTTGCTCCTCTTCCTATTTTTTCTTCTTTCGCTGCTTCTCCTCCTCTTTTCTTTAGGGTTTTATTTGTTTTGTAATATTTTATATGTTTCATTTGGGAAACACTCTAAACTCTAAAGTCTTCTGGACAGCTAGGGGACATTAGGACATCTATGGGAGGCCAAAGGATGCTAGGTAGTCCCCCAAAAAAGAGGGTCTTCCCTAAAAATTTCAAAGAAAGGGGGGATTGGGAGGGGACGCCCCTTCAAATTCTCCAAGTTTGTAGGACATCACTTAGATTCAGTGGATGAGTGTCCCCATGGAACATTGGTTTTTTAGAAGTTCTAGAAATAATTACAAGTTCTTTGTAAATTCTGAGAATGAGATCTAGATGTCTGCAAGTTTCACACAAGAAAAAAAATGGAATTCCCCAATGAAATTTAATTACTCTACTTCTATAGACTAAACTTAGCCTAGGTGAACTTCACAAGTCTGAAGATACTTTCCACCATTTTGAAAATTTGATGCTTTTTGTATTGATTTCCGTACTCTGTTTTGTTTTTTTCTCCTGCACCTCCCCTTCCACCCTTCTCTCCTGTTACTTGACTGAAGAATGGCTGGTTTGTTTTGTTTTTGGATTTCAATAGATGTTTCGAATTTTCAATCTTTGGGTTTTTCTTCTATTTCATTATACTGAGATTTATTTTTTAACTGTATGCTATGTATGAGCAAACTCCTCATTTAAACATTTGTAACTTACATGGAGCTCTAAGCTCTTCAGGGTTTGAGCCTGGTTATTTGTTGTGGCAACACCCTGTCTAAACCTCGTTGACCTGGCATGACAAACAAGTCATTATATTAAGAATTAATGTGTCAATGTATTTTCAATCATTTTATATCTAGATTCTATGCAATTATGAATTATTAGGCAGTGAGCCGAGGTAACCTTTGAATGTAACTGAGCAGACTGTATTTTGAGCGAAAGGCACTGTTCATAGTGCCTTGGACATTTGGGCCTGAGTAGGAGATTCTTGTTCAGATTTCAGTTTTCTTCCAGTATGTAGATCAGATTTCTAAACGTTACAACAATATTATATATACAGAAGTGAACGGTGTAGGATCATAATATATTATAACTCTCTTGATCTATCCACTGCTTTACTGCCAAGTCTACTGGCTGATCAATTGCTAAAATTACTAGAGAGATAGCCTGGGAGGACTTTATTTATCTTTGTTGCTTATTCTGTTGTTATTGATTGCCCACTCAATAGTATCGACATCAACCAGAGAATACAAATCAACAAGAGAAATGGTTAGCATTAGACTAAAATAAACAAGGATTTATTTTGGAGCCAGAATAAAACCTAACTGGTCTGTAGCCTTGCATCCCTTGACGTTCTTTTCTGTCCTCCCAGTAGGATTAGGCTAACTAAATTGGGACTTCTGAGTCAGTATATCTAACTATCTTCTTTAATTATAAACAGTTGAACAGACCTTGAAATGGGTTAAATATATACCTGCATTGGATTTTAACCGCCTCTACTGGTTGAATTAGGCTTCAACTGTGATAAAAGTCCTCAAAAAGTTTAGGATAGCATGGCTGGATGTAATATCCTCTTTCCTTAGATCTAGGGTTTCTGGTTAGTTCAATTAATTCAAATGGAAGTACAGAAGGAAACTCAAGCAATTAAACTGCTATCAATAAAGTGTACACTGTTGAATACCCTTTTCTTGTTACTGGTAAATTCATAACCAAGTTTGCAGATACAAAATGCACAAGAACAAATGCAGATTGGAACACTTGGCATTAACACACTCAGAATTTAACACATAGAGTCCACGTAAAACTGTGACAGAAAAATAGGATCTTGTGCGATCTGGGCCTGCCTGCGGCCCAGATCACCCCTGTTTGAATAGATCTAATGTCCTAAGACCTGCAGCAAGTGTGATTCTGACCACCTAAATCTGAAACACAGATCTGAGCGCTGTCTACCTGAGAATATTTGGTCTGATTACCTGGCGCAGCATGAAACTGGATCTGTATGACCTGGCATTTAGGTTGATGTGAAACCCTAGCAATTGTGACCAACACAGATCAGGTTCATAGCTAGGCAAACAAACAAGAGAAATCCTGTAATCAAAAAATGTAACTGTGTAACAAAGAATTGACAAGAAGGTTAGGGTTTTCGTCCCAACCTTGATGGCTGCTAGGGTTTGCGTCCCAGCAGTCACACCTAGGAAAATAATTTCAAAAGTCAAGTCAAAACTGCCAGATATGGTGCCCAACACACCACAGCGACATTAATACCTATTGGATTAAGGGCGCTAGGTCCCAAAAACTGGCGCCAACTTTGAAATTCAAAATTTTAACCTTATTTTATTTTATTTAATGTTTATTATTATTTTATTTATATTTTATTTTTAAATATTAATTGATTAATATATTTATAATGGTGTTAAAAAACTCCTTTATTAAACCTGGGAGCT